>UCOM01000093.1:0-144778 GCA_900474385.1 Ormyrus pomaceus
TTTTCTTTAAATTTTCGTGATGAACATGCGAGAAAGTTCACTTACGTTGAAATTCCTCAACATTACACTTTTAAAGTAAAAGAAGAAAATGGCAAAAAAGTTCGTTATTGGGAGACTTCAATTTTACAAAATAAATACGGTTCAATTTCGTTATACGCGAACATTTTTTTTCACGTTTTTGAATCTTATAAAATGTAAATATTATCTGCAAAAGCATTTGGCATCTGAAATTATATATCCATTATCACTAATAAGGGTAACAACATGAACGGCAAAAGTTGGGGAGTTAACAAGTATCGCAGTTTACTATTAGCTTTGAATCGCAATAAAATCAGCAGCGAGTAAAAAATTATTTTTAGAAAAAGTGATGATGTACACGGAGAAAAATGTTCTAATAAAAATTATACTATATCTTTTAGTAATGCGGAGACAAACTTGCATTATCCATTATTAAATAAAAATTACTATACTATTACTTACAATGCTGCTTGGAGTAATAACGATAGGTGCACCTTCGCTCATAAAATTTTGAATAGTGCTTCTATATTTACGGCTGAATGCCTAGCTCTAAATAGAAATCATTTCAGCAAGTATTGAGAATAAAGTAAATGATTTAATTATTTTTTCTGATTCTGAAAGTGCACTAAAAGCCTTAATTAATATAAGCACTAAGTCGTCTAATCCTTTAATTGGTTGTAAAATTAAACTAGTTTGGATTGCAGCTTATATAGGAATCCTCGGTAACGAAAAAATAGATGCGAATTTGAAGGCAACTCCTAAATCTGGCTCTTATCGTCATTTTTCCATTCCGTTTTCAGATTTTTTAAATTAACATTAAAAAAGATTGTAAAAAAGAAAATCTTTTTAAAATTGACGAAATTTCAGGTAATAAAGGCAGATTTTATTTTGATAATTTTTTGATAAATCGCCTTGGTTTTTTGATTTCGATCTTTCCAAAAAGGCTATAGTCTCCATTAATAGATTAAGAAGCAATTGTGCATTGAACATATATTTTGGTGCTGTAAACTTTATAACTGCTAGAAATAACTTGTTAAAGGAGATCAGAAAAGGAATTAAATTTGGTCCTTATTCGGCAGTATCTTTTTTATCTTTCTTTAAACATAAAATTGTTGTTAGTTTAGCAGAATTTTTAATATGTATTGATCAAAATATCTAGTTTAATATTTTAGTTGTAATTGTAAGTTTTGAATTTTGTATTTCGCGCGTTTTTCGTTTGTATCATATGGGGTATGTTCCGAAACGGAGCAGCAGGCAGTTTGGCAGTACTCTGGTCTTACGGCCAAACTGCCTACTGCTGCCGTTTCGACACACCCATGGTTGTATATTCTATAATTTTGGCCAATAAAACCTTAATTACTATCTATCTCGATCTAGGGATCTGACTAACCATCTCCCAACCAGCTATATAAGTGTTGGTCAAAAAAGAATTCCGCCGCAAATTCAGGTGGCTACCGCCGCCAATCCTCCGTGAGTTAAAGCGAGACAGTCACTTGAATTTAGCTGGAATCCTTTTTTAACCAACACTGCTCGCGAGCCCAACCCAACTGACCGATGTCGCGTCGCTCGCATGCGTACGTCCTGCGACGTGTATAGTACAACAACGCGAGAGAGTGATAGCAATTTATGTATGAAACTGTGTGGCGCTACCCGAAACTAGACTCTCTATCCTCGAGATAGAACATAGAGCATAAAACTGTTGGAACGATCAGATCAGGCTCAAAGCGTTTCCGTGATTTCGTGCGTCAGCACTGTCGACGAACGCATCCACGAGGGTTCGATTCGATTAGGATCCTCCCAGTTCAGCAAGTTGCAGTAAAGCAGCACCTACAGTCTGGAAACTCATAGTTCATTTGGCAAGTCGATAAGTATAGGACGAAAACAGCCGCGCAATGGCGAGACTTGTGAATATGTGGCACGGTTATCACCCAGCCGATCTCGAGCCAAAACAAATGCCGTTGATCGTCGACGATAATCTCGCGGTAAGTCAGTGCAAGGGTTACAGTCGACTACAAGTGCATGCTTGCATTCCTCGAATTCTTCGACTACATACTCAGTCTGGATCTGGGAGGTTAAGAAGACCCCCTTTCGGGTAACTTTTTGCGCCCTTTCTTCTCTCTTGTTCTTTTCGCATTTACGTAAGGTTCCATTGCCTCTTCAGTTTTCCGCCTTCGTGGCGAACTTAACCTTAGAAGCGGGCTTCCTCAAGACCTCTGGGAATCGGAGGGTTAGAGAGAGACGAAAAGATAGGCCGCCTCGTTGGCACACCTTCTTCTCTCTCTGTCTCTCTTGCTTACTTGCTCTCTTCAACAAACTGTTTTTCTCTTCTGCGTGATATTATGTCTATCATATACGTGCTACATACGTATGTGCGCGAGAGAGAGAGGTGTGAGCACTTTGGAGGAGTCGAATTCTAATTATGAGATTTCTTGTTTTTGAGCGGATCCATTGTTTGCTAGTCCAAGCGCGCTATGTTTGTTTTTCTTCTTGCATCGAGTATGCGCTGCTGTTCCTGCTTTTCTTTTCTCTGCTTAGAAAGTTGTACTTAGGCTTTTATTACTTAAAACTGCTTATGTTTTTGATCAAGTAAATGTTTGCATTTTTCTGAACCATATCATTGCTTTCTTTCAAAAATACTATTTTCTTTTCATTTTTAAAAACTGTATTTTTAGACTTAATTTTGTAAGATTGTATTGATGTACTCAATATCTAATTACTTGTATTTAAAATTTTTAAGATGGTCATGGACATTAGTGGGCTAAAAGCTTTGCGAGAACACCCATTAGTTCAAGGAAAACAAGTAGATGAGTTTGCAAAAAAACTAAATCTACTTACATTTGAAGAAAAAAGAGCATCTTTTGAGGTAGCTTGTAAAGACATGTTAGCAGTGTTGGATCAAACTGTACCATGCATAGGATGCAGAAGAAGGTATTTGCAATTTTGTTTTTGAGCTATAATTATAAAATTATGTAATCAATTATTAATTTATATTTTATTCTTTGTAGTGTGGAAAGGCTATTTTATGATTTAAGTAATCTTAGTGGTCATCCAGCATTAGATCCAATAATCATAACTTCAGATGGTATGTTAACAATAAAAGATGAAGTTCTCCAATCTCCTCAAAGATTATGTACTTTATTACAAGGACATAGGTAAAATAAGACAAATTATAATATTATTAATTAAAAAAAAATTATTCAGTTTTCTGAGTCAAGTTAGTTGATTCTGTTTTTTTTTCTAATTTTTACTACAGATAATATTAAAAGCATTAAATTACAATAACTACTAATTTTCTAAAAAAAATACATTAACAATAATTAATTTAAGAAAACTTGTAACATATATAAATATAATATTTAGCTATATTCTTTTAGAATAAAAATTAATTTGATTCAGATACTGGTAACTTCTGTGTAAACTAAACCTAATACTTGCATAAAACAATACATTACTAGGAATTTAACTAAACCATATAAGTTGATGTTCATTGCTTGAGATATTATAAATTGCAAGTTTTTGATCGTTTGGATGAATTAAACTATTTAATTTAGTGCTGTTTAATTTTTTCCAAACACTAAATTTCATAGAAAAAATGCATGAAAATAATATATATATTTTAGGATAGGTTTTGATAATTTAATGTTTTACAATTTTTTATTATTTTAAATATACTACTCTTATAAAATATCATTTGATAATCTCAGATTTCTAGAATTTGTATTTATTTAATTTTTAATTGATACTGTTCACAGCCTGTTTTACTTTTCATAGATTTAGGGAATGATGAAATTACTGGTCACTTCTATCTAGCTGGTGTATAATAAACTTGTTATTAATACAATCATTGTAATTGATTTATCACAAAAGCTAAGTACATAAAATATTAATTTTTGTCCTGAAGATGACCCATGGAGATCGAAACATTCACTTATACATCTCCTAGACAGCAGTGACCAGTAATTTTATTATTCCCTAAATTGTTTATTTATTGTTTAAACATTAAAAAGAAAATAAGATAATAAATTTCCATGTATTACCTTTTATTTTAGTACAAGATTAAATGCCTTAGTTGAGCAACAACCACGTAACAAGAAATCACTTAGGTGTACCCTACATTCGTTGGAAATGCAACGCATGAGACCACCTCCAAATGCATGGAAAGAGGTCTGGGATTGCATGGAGCATGATTGTTTGAAGGAAATCACTTTTATAGATTCAGATACATTAGATGCGACATTAGACACATACCTTCGAAAACACAAGTTTGTATACTTATGTTTACATTTTGTTACTTTATGACAATATAATTATTTTTCTGCTAACATTTACCGAATTAAACTCAGGTTTTGCTCAGAATGCCGTACTAAAGTACTTTTAGCCTCCTCTTTATTAACAACTGAAAGTGATCCAACAAAAGAAAAGGGTTATGTTAGTTCTTTATATGCTGACATAAAACGGTGCATAGGTGGTCACGTTCATCTTCCACTTAATACGGAATATATAAGTTCTATTATTGGAAGAGCACAACCAGAACTAATGGGAAGGTAATATATGGTCCAAATATTAACAAAAGTTTATTAAATTACACTAAATAAATAGTATTGTAATATAATATTTTATTTTTAGGGAGCGACATGCAAAAACATTGGAAATTGCTCAAGAAGAAGTTCTTACATGCCTTGGTATTTGTGTTGCTGAACGTTTAAACAGAGTTTATAGGCGTCTTAAAGAGGAAGAAATCATAGTTAAAGTATTAGCTGCAGTGGCTGTGGATACACTTTCTAGAAATTTCCAAGTATGTAGTAAAAAAAATTATAATTATGAATTAATATCTTTCAAGAATACTCTAAATTATAAATGTTCGTATTTATAGATGGCAGTTGAGTTTAAGCAAGGAATAACTCAATTAGAAGTTCTTTATAAAGAATTTAAAAGAGAAGAAGTTGCTAAACAGCAAAGGCGTGAAAAATTACGACTCAAAAGGAAAAAGAAAAAGGAAGAGAAAAAAATTGAATATAAAAAAGACAAAGAAGAGTGTGAAGTGAGTAAATTGCCTAAAAATGTTTACTTTGAATAATTATTTTATTTTTAAAATTATATGAATATGATTGTTTTTAGTGCCCTGAAGAAATTTTAGAAATAGAAGAAGAAAGTAATGAAAAATTAATTTCAAAACCTGAACTTAAAGTAATTATCCAGGAAGTCGATGAAAATAAGGTAAAGCAAATACCATATATCAAAATTAATAAAATTAAATAATTAAAAATAATAGTAAATTAATTTTGTAGATACAGGTGATAGATAAAAAACATAAAGAACCACCTAATTGCAATTGTCCAGATTGTGCGAAAAATTTGAAAAATGCCAATCTTGCACAATCAAATTTACAATCTTCATCAATTCCACAAAATAAAAAAGATAAAAAGAGCAAAAAGAAAAATTCTGAATCCAAATCAGTGAATAATAATTCAAAAAAGATTGGCAAACGTACAAAAGTAGATAAAACTTTATCAAAAGTAGAGAAAAAATTACCAAAATCTTCTGAAGTAATCAAAAGTGAAAATAAAAACGAAAGTACTGAATCGTCAAATATCAGCGAATGTAAAGTTCCACCTCCATCTGAACAATTAATGGATGAACTGATGGATACAGACAAAAGATATACGATATGGATAGAAGTTAAAAAACGTCTTAATACCAAAGTTGTAAATAGAAACTGCAGATCTTCTAGTGAAAATTCTTCTCAAGATTACGGTTATTCTTCAGAGCACAACGTTAGTAGTTCGTCTATACCAAGTACACCCGAAGGCTCTGAAGTAGCATGCAATGGTGACTGCTGTAGACAAGAAGTTACTGAAATTGAAGGTGATTGTTCAGAAGCAAGAGTTGCAGATAAACTTCTTGATACGGATTTTAGCCTTTGTCCATTAAGAGAACATGGCGGTGGTTTAACATTATCGCAAATGTTGGAGGTGAGTTTATTAACATAGAAACCCTATTGTAACAAATCTTACAAATTCATTTTATAGGATTTAATATATGTGTTAGCAAAATGTAAAAATTTTATAAGGTTTTGTAAGGTTTTTTCAGTTACAAATTGAAGTTTATATATAAATTAATTAAATTAAATATTAAAGTACATAAGCCTAAAGTTTAAACCACATTTTTTATTTCCCTTAATATTTTTGTAAAATGAATTTAATTCTTCCTATTTTAAATCTCTTATTCATATTTTGAATTATCAAAATTAGCTTAACCTTTAATTTAATATCTATGCTTTATATTAAGACTTTACTGTAATACAGTGTTTAAACCTAAAATTTTATTTATGTAATTATTTATAGGATTCTTGTACTTCCGAAGATGAAGATAGTTATATTCCAGTTGAAGAAATTTTGGAATTTAAATCGCGAATGTGTCAGCTAACTGAAAAACGGCAAGAACTTCGGCAAATACTCAAAAAGCGTTTTGCAATGCTGTGCAGCCATCATAAGCCCATCATTCCTCGCTGATTTCCATTAGGTATTTTTTAAAAAAGTGTTCTTTTTTCTACGTCGATTTTACAATGAACAAAGGAAACTATAAATCATGTACAATAAAACTTTTTTTGGAGATCTTTGTTAATTTTCACAATCCACAGATTAATGTATTTTATAAGAAGTAATTTATATTTTCTATTAATTCATATCCAATTCTCTATACATATTTAATGTACAATATTACTATGCATTAAATAGAGAAATATCTACATTTACTTGAGAAATTGATTTTTATTACCTTAAAATAGTATAATATTTCTATCTAATAACCAACGCGTCTTCCACTTTAAAAATTAAAAAATTAAACTTTTTTAAAAAGAAAAATTTGTACATTTGCGTTACAAAAATTAAAATTTTCAAATTGCGACATTACTTTTTTTTTTTTTTTTTTGCTAATCTGATTATTCCTAAGTAAAATTCCTAAAACGACTTTGATGAAAATATTTTCAATTTTCATTGTAAAGTTTTTTGAAACAAAAGCAAATAAATAGAAAATTGAAATAAATTGATTGATTAAAAAAGAAAAATTTTATAATAAATATATATCTCTTGTTGAACGTTTGTATCTATTGTATAAATTATATGTGGATTGTGAGAAAACCGTTAAAAGATAAAGATTTGTATTTTTAAAAACTCATTGGCGCATAAACAGACAGTATTCTGCCTGTAATGTAATTAAAATATGAACAGGGTGCAAAAATATGAATAAATAAATAAATTAATGAAGGGATGCTGGTGTATCCAAAAAGCAAAGATATTTATATTTATGAGAGAATGTTAGATGATATCAGGATCAATCATACTGAAAATCGTAATGTGTATGTACAATGGAATAAAATATGTGATTTTTTAAATATATTTCGTGCACCCTGAGTATAAATACATGAAGATATGTTACGATTGTAATAAATAATACAATTTATCTTTATCAAAGATTTAATATAAAATAAACGTTGCATTCCAATAGAAATTTTATTTTTACATTTCCTTCACTTTCAAAATGAATATGTATACTTTCTATTTTATATGAATGTTAATCTAAAATAGATTTAAATTTATTTTACAATATATGTACATAAATGAATCAAAAACAAAGTATTTACATTTTAATTGTTTGTACCAAAGTTCTTGGACATCTTATCTTTAAAATACTTCTAAAAAATTACGTGATAAAAATATTTAATCATTATATTCTGCTAAACAAAGAGATGCGTTTGTTCCACCAAATCCAAATGCATTTTTTAATGCAATTCGTCTTGAATTAGTTACCCACTTTTGCTTCTTATTAGGAGCAAATTTTAAATTCGTCTCTGCGTCTATATTGTTTAAGTTTATCGTTGGCGGTATTACTGCCTCTTGCATCGCAAGAACTGTAAATGCAGCTTCAAGATTGCCAGCAGACCCAAGTAAATGTCCGTGTGCTCCTTTTGTGCTTGATATAGTTACATTTTTGCTGTGTTCACCAAATAAAGATTCTACAGCTTTTATCTCTGTGGCATCACCCAAAGGTGTCGAAGTAGCGTGAGCATTAACGTAAGTTATTTCACTGGTGTCAGTACCGGCATCTTTTAATGCCCTGTCCATTGCAAGTAAAGCACCAGTTCCATCCTCACTAGGAGCAGTTAAATGAACTGCATCACCTGAAAGGCCATATCCTAAAACTTCTGCATATATGTGTGCATTTCTTTCCAGTGCATGATTAAGTTCTTCTAATACTAAAATCGCAGACCCTTCACCCATTACAAAACCATCTCTGTCTTTGTCAAATGGTCTAGATGCTTCTAAAGGACTCTCATTTCTTGATGTACTTAATGCTCTTAATCGACAAAATGCTGCAATTGCTAATGGACTAATACATGCTTCTGCTCCACCACACAGCATAACACTGGTTTCACCATTACGAACAAATCGAAAAGCATCACCTAAAGAATAAAATTTTTATTAGAAATTTAAGAATTATGCAGACATAATGTAATGAAACATACCTATAGCATGTGCTCCTGTTGCGCATGCAGTAGAAACAGAATGATTAGGTCCACGGAATCCGTATTTAATACTAATTTGACCAGCAGCCATATTTGGAAGAATGCGAGGAACAAAGTAAGGACTCACTTTGCTATATCCTTTTTTTAATTGCTCATAAGTAGTGCACACATCAACTAAATCAATCATTCCTATTCCTACTGCAACACCAGTATCTCTTTTGTCCTCTTCATTTTTTGGTTTCCAACATGCATCATTAAGGGCTTCTTCAGCAGCAATTAATGCATAAGCAGTAGCAGGACACATTGTACGCAATTCACTTGTTGTAAACTTTGTCTTCAAATCTAATTCATGTGGAGCATCTCCTTTAGGAACCAAGGCAGCTGCAAATTATAAGTTAAAGAATTAAGACATTCTTTTTAAAGTTAAGCTTATTTAAAATTAATCTTCAATTGTAATTACTTTAAAGAAGTAATGAATGAGCTTTGGATAGATTAAGAAATTACAATTCAAGACATGATAATTCAGTAAATTAGCATTGCATAGCACAATGTGTAAGTGTACAGTTCTTGTATGCAGGAACAACATGTCAATAAATCCAGTAAAAATTTGTATAAAAAAAATATATTCATCCAACATTATAAAGTATTAAAAAGTTGTTATCAAATCAAAAATAAAACTGATTGGAAATAAATACTCAGTTTAAAAATAGAATTTCTTGTAAATTAAAGATAAAATTAAACATTATCATTATTGAAACACTAAACAGGAAATCTAATTTGTTATTTATAATTAATTGAAGTAAAAATGAATACGTAATAAAATATATAAATAAAAATATTTTTTGAAAATAAATACATTTGCTTAAAAAATGGATTTTATAAATTATATAAACTTGCAAACAGCAGAAGTTTGAAAAAGTAATTATTAAGCGTATTAGGAGATTTGTTATTTAAAAGCATGTAAATTGCAATGTGATAGAACATTTATGCACAAAAATACTGCTAAAATATGATTCAGCGTTTATCAAGTCAAGTACTAATTAATATAAAAAAAAAACTTATCAATGAACAATGAAGTCAACAAAAGCGCAAAAAAAGACTCGGAAAAAGCGCAGCTGAAATCTCGCTGTAACTGACCTATTTTGCAGGGAAGTTTCTCGTAGTCGGGACCGTCGAGCTTCTTAATACCACACTCGCCTTTGATCAAAGCTTTCCAGGCATGTTGGGCGCCGACACCCAACGGCGAGACGATGCCGATACCGGTGACGACGACGCGTCTGCGGCTGGCTCTCGTAGATGTGTTGTTCGCCGGTGCCGAGCTCAAACGGCGCCCCAGCTTTAATGAGTCCAAAAAATTGCGCCTCGACATTTGCTGCACTGTTTGCTGCAGCACTGATGCGGCAAAAAAGACCGGACGGCGCTACCGCGTGCTTGTCTCCTTCATTTGGACCTCCTTCCCACACTTTTTATCCCACCGCTTATCGAGCACCGATAACATGCGTGATCGCCTTATTGCCGCTTCACCGTTAATAGCTGGTGCATTATTTTGCTTCGGTTAAAGGTTATGTGGGACTGATGACAATTCTATGAAATTAGAAATGATAAGTAATATAAGCCTGATCCGAAGTTTCGAGATACTTATCTCATTGCAGGGAAATGCTGTGCCGGATGCGTTATTTTTAGATTTAAAAATTTTCAAGCACTTATTGAGGTTATCGCTTTAGGCTCACTGCCTGAAAGCAAAAACAGTATCAATAGAAAAACCTAAAGAAAGTTATTTAAGCCTAGTGCACATGCGATAAGTAAAGCCGCTGTACAATTTTTCACAATTATTCGTATAAGGTTAATGCAAAAATCGAAAGATTTAGGCGATTTTCTTTGTACTTTCAACTAATTTTCAATTAAAAAGAGTTCCATCGGCAATGTTATTTTGGTATATTGATAAGCGCTTTAAAAAAAATTCTTTTGTTCTTTTATCGATGTATCGTATTGTTAGAGTATTGAAGAATATTTGATTTTTCTATTGTTTACTCAAAAATGTAAAAAACTGGCTAGAGTTGTAGACCGCTAATTCAACAAGTTTTTTCCTTTCCTTTTTTCGAATATGCCGGCGTTTTATTTCTGTATGCGGCCACTGTGCGCTGTTGCCCGCGTTGCCAATTTTATTCTAGTTAAATGTGTCGGCGAGCCATATATGCATATAAATGTTAAATGTTATAAATAAAAATTATATAAATTGATTGATGGTAAAACTGATTATTAAGTGAAACTATAATGACACTAGTATCTTTTCATTGTTTTAATTTGCAATAACTTATTTATATTATGTTTTATTAGTGAATTAAACGTGTAATTATAAAATATTTTTATTCAATGAAATGTCTGACAAAAACTATATAGCAATAATAACAAATTATTTTAAGTCTCCATTTCCGTAATTCAAATTTCATTAGATTTCATCATCCAGCGGCCTAATACAAACATAAAAGATAGATCAAAGCGCGTATAGAATTGATAGAATTGATAAAGGAAAAAGAGAGCGGTTAGAGCGGACGAAAACAAAACGCTGTCCAAAAGAAGCACAGGCCTCGAAAGTCAGTCGGATGACTGTATCCTCGAAAAAGCCCACGTAAATTTTGCGGGCGTGCGTGAGCGTGTATATTATGCGAAGGAGCGATGTTCGCAAAAGTTACACTATATATACCAGGCTACATAAGCTACAGTAGCACTGTAGCAGCCGAAAATCGTGACGGAAAGCGGCGATGGCATTGGCGCTCGCTTTCGACTCCGGAGTCTGATCGGCCCGCGAACTTTCCTTCGGCACCGGCCAATCAAGAAGCAGCCCCGAGCCCCGCAAGTAGATGTAAGCTGCGCGAGCGACAGAGATAGACAAAGAGAGAGAGCGCGAAAGCCAAAATGGCGACGCGTGTACGGTGTGTCCAGAGGCAGCACCGCGTTTGAACATCGAACGAGTGTGTGAGAGGCGCACGACGACACGCACGGAACCGCAAGGACGAGCTCAAAGTGCACGCTCAAATCCGGACGGCACCTTCTTCTCGGCTCGGACGCAAGTGCAAGCTCGGCGTGGAATGCGAGTGCGCGCGGCAGTAGCGGAAAACGGTTAGAAGATCAGTGGCAAGAGAGAAGGATCGAAGGGCTCTACAGCCCGTGTGACACATACACGCGAACGTTTCTCTCTCTCTTTCTCTGCGCCAGCAGTGTGACACGGGAAGTGCGGCTTTGCGACGGTTTTTCCACCGGGAGCAACCGCGACGGGGGAGAGTGCGAGCCAAGAGCGCGCGGAGCCGACGACGACGATGAAACTGAGCAACGGTTGAGGCGGGATCATCGGAGGCGCGCGCCCGTGTCTGTGTGTTTCGTGTGTATACAAATTGTGTAGGTGAGACGACGGCTTCGACAACGACGAGCACCACGAGGAAGACGAGTCTGCAACACCGCTTTTCACCCAGTTTTCATGCCTGGTCTTGAAGCCGACCGACAGAGTTTCGAAAATGGCAGTGAATCCGAGGGATATGGACGGTTTTATGCCGCTCCTTTCGACCACCGACATAAAGAAGAAACTCCAGGTGGGTGTGCAGCTGCTCAACTTCCTGGCAGATCCTTACATGAGCATCGAATGCCAGGACATTGGCCTCTTCATCGATAGCATTGTACCCTGGCTCACCAGTAGCAACCCCAAGGTAAGCATATCATTAACTTGTTGTCCCAGTGTTGTTACTGCACAAGTCTGCCCTCTTGGATTAAAAATTGTTCAAGTGCCGCTATTTATAAACCTTTTATTTGAGACAAGGGATAATAAACAGAAGGCATAAGGGACTATTTAACTTGGCACCAATTAATTATATTAATTCAAATTAGTTTTAACAGAGACCTTAAAGGGATAAGTTGATAAACAGGGCAGTTCATTAAGTGACCCTAAATTATGCATTCAAGTGCATCTCTGGTTATAGGGGTTCTTGTGTATCACGTTTACACGGAGTGTGAGACCATATATATTTTAGAATTTCATCACTGCTATTTCAGTTAGACATTACAGTTTTATCTGTAAAAGTGAAAGTGATAAAAAATACTTGCCCGGGACATTTAGAGTTTGTCTTCCTGCGAGAACCAGTTAGTGTACGTAATGATCAAATAAGGATGAAAAAACTTTCACACCATGTATGTCAACCTAGAATGTAGCACACTGGGGTAATTTACCTAATTTTGGTGCCTCCCTTTCAATGATTATAAGAAACAAAAAGTCTCTTGATTAAGTACATTCACATATTTAATAAAGGAATAAAATTAATTTATTGTCCTAAGAAATTTCTTTAAATATCAATAACAAAGTGACAATTCATTGAAAAAACAAATTAAAGATTAAAGATTAAGATCCATTGCAGAGATATTAAAAGTATTTTTGATAACATCAGAGTATCAAAATATTTGACATTTCAAGTTGCTTTTTCAGCAGGAACACCTAATAAAAATTTGGATACCTAAGTGTATTATTCATGAGGTTTTGAACTCTCATATTCACTTCATGCATCGGTATACATGTGACTGTACATAGAGAGACATATGCAACACTGTTCTGTGTTACGCTTGACCGTTCACTGCTATATTTAGCAGAACTGTTTTTTTTATCATTCTTGTTACCTTTCTGCTTCTTCTGCCTTCTTGTAGTACGGCTCTTGCCTTCTAGTCGCTCTGGATCTCTTATGCACTTCAGAAGTAAGTTTGAAAGCTGATTATTCTGTTAATCGATCTGTTAAATTCAATACATCTAATAATAAGTCATATTCTAATTCACAATCTTTCGCAAGACAGAATTAACTTTGTTTCATCTAAGTCAAGGTTAATCATCTAATTGTGTTGACTTGATTTCGATTTGTTATAATCTTTTTTCTTTCATTTGAAATTGTTTTTAACAAATAAAATTAAATACATCTACTTTTGTGATCTTAAATCTTGAAAGGTAATTGAATGCGATGAAATTTTGACATGAACTCTTTATTTGTTTATAAACGCTTTTGTTGTTGATAGCAACATTTGTGATTAATCAACTCAAGTTTGATCTATTTGAATTGATTTTACAATTATAAACTGATAGCAAGACGAAAATAACTCAATGAATACATTCGTAATAAGCTACTGAGAAATTTTCTAGCATAAATTTCAATTGATTTCCTTTATACCGAGTTGCTAACATAAAATTCAAAAATAAGATTTTACCTCATTTTTTAACAATAAACCGCGATAAATGTATCGAATAAAAGAGCAAGAGCTCGAGCGATCGTAAAAAAATTCCATTCTTATGCGCAGCGGAAACGGCAAGAGAATCCGTGGGCCATGTGACGAATTTCAAGCTATTCTTCAAGCACGGAAAGAATTGATCTATTACCGAGATAAGAGCACGTTGAATTTCGATTCGAAGAACGAAAGAAAAAAAAAAGAAAATAACTCGATCGCTTCGCCAGGCGCGAAATCGCGGGTAGAAAAAGAGATCGTTCTGCTAAAAAAGGTGAAAGTGCATGCATAAACATGGAGAATCGCGGCAGACGTGTACGGGGCAGAAAGTGGGGGAGGAGTCGCGAGAAGAAGGAACAAATGCAGAGGAAAAAATGGTGCGCGCGCGCGCGACTTCGTCCCACGTTTTCCCCAAAAGGTCCCTCCGCTCCGAGAATTCGTGCTCGCTGACGCATCGCCGGCCGCTCTTCTTCGTAGCCGCCTCTCCACCTTTTGCTTCTCTTTAAAATTCCTTTGTCTTTTAAATGCAATCCCCGTCGCCGGAGTCGGAGAAAGAAGCTTCGCAGGAAAAGCATCGCACGTCGCGTTGACGTGCCGGAGCGAGTTCGCGATACACACGATATGTATATCTGCCGGGAGGTGCGAGACGTATACGCTTTTTCAGCTTATTATCGTGCACTAATTGATGTAGCGCGTGGCGGTCTCGAAATACTTGGTCGCTTCACTATCTCAAGTATGATTTATTGTCAAAGTGACGTACAGGTTAGAAGTACTCGTCGGGGTAAGAGTTTTAAGTAAGAAATGTTTACTTGAAAGAATTCTGTCCGACAAATGTTTATTGTGCTGACAATTATATTATCGTAGATTATTTATGTGAAATTGATTTGGGCGGACGATAATAATGTGATAGTTTTATTAATAAATACGAGGTTGCATAATCATGAATGATATTTAAATGTATTAGAACTAGATATCTCAATAGCAGGAATATTTCTCTATTCAAAATTACATGCTTCATTTTCCAGCTGTTCGCATTGAATAAAGTATTTCTTTTAGTATTTTGATGAATATTGAAAACATTTTCCGAGTACTGAAAATGATTTTACTTCGTTTTATTGACTAGCTAAACAACCACCTGACATTGAAACTGAATTATAACGCAGAGAGACAAATGTTCCATTAAAAACTATAGTACGTTCCTTACGAAGGATAAATTCGGTACAGTAGGAATTTTATTAGGTATTTCAATACAAATGTTAGGTAAATTTACTGTACTTATTAAGAGCTACAACTAAATTTACACCAAGTTTACCTTATTCCTAATAAATCGCGTTTGACCCTCGACTATAGTAATACACACGGAATACACTAATTTTCAATAGGACATTTTTCCCCGCGCAAAATCGTCCAGCCGTCTCGTCGGGCAGCTGCGCAAATGTTACGGATCGAGACCTCCTTACAAGGCGCAAACACTGAAATAAGCACAAATGCTATTTCCCTGGAGATAAGAGCGCGTGTGCTTTCGCGCACGAATCGCCGGGGTGCCATTGCCCGAATCGGGGCGGACGGAGTATTATGTGAATTGCAGGTGATATAACTGTTCGCGAGCCGGTCAGCTGTGCCGGTGCGCTCGTTCCTTCTCTCTCTCTCTCTCTCTCTTCTCTCCCGATCCGCTGCCTGTACGCGCAGGCTATATAATAGCTCTGACAAGTAAGGCCAGATATCGCGGCTCGCGCACCCACTCGCGACAATACTCTCTCTCTCTCTCTCTCTCTCGGCAGGCCTTCCGATGCATTCGTTGGACTACTTACCGCCGCCTGTCTTTGCACTCGCGCGGCCGGGTATACAGCAGCGCTTTCGTCCGCTTTTTTTTTGTCCTCCTCGGCGCGAAATTTCAGTTTCCCCCGCGGCCGACGGCCGATGGAAAAACACACGATTGTCGCGGATCGCTATTCCGGCCTGAGCTGCGTCGCGGGAGCGAATTAAGCGCCGATTTTGCGAACAATCGTCGATCGACTTAGGTCATGCTAAAGTGAAGGCGCTTCTCTTTGTTCGTTGCGTTTAAAGTACTGCATGTAAGTTTTTGTGCTTCGTGCACCCCCATTTTGCGAATTAGATTTCACATTTCGCTTATCTACAAGACAGTTCTCGAATCATTTTCTCTCGGCCAAATTGCTCTCAATGCGTAAAAGTCTGCTGGCGAATGATATCATCACTCGGCAAAGCAAAAAGATAGGAAATCCGATTGTCTTCAAAGTATCCTGTGAATTTCGTTCCTCGTTTCGTGTGTATATTCACGTTAGTTAGAGCGATAATTCACGTTCTCACAGTTGCGCAGAGAGCAAAGGAAACACCTACAGCTGAATACGCCATTGTATTTTGAAAATAAAATCCAGTTGAAAAAATAACAGAAGAGGAATCGAGCCGACTAATTGAAACAATGTTATTCTCGCTGCAAAGCAAAACAAATGGACGCGTGCCGCTTTCACGCATTGCTGCAGTCCGATGTTAGAAATCGTTTCATTGCTTTTTTTTTCTCTCTCTTCTCGGCCGTTGACTAATTCTTTTTCACCAAGCGGCTCCCGTTTTAATTCCGTTCGATGAGCCACTTGAATTGGACACGTACCTACATAGATACTTTGGTACAAAAAACTATTTGAACTATTTCAGTGTGACTTCTTGCGGAAAACTCGATTAATTGATTAAAAAGAAAATATCGCAAAAAGCCGCCACTGCGCTCAAATAAATAGAAATCATTTCATGAGCTCATTTTAAACAATTTTTTTTTAATTAAATCCATTGATTAGTAATATAATAATAACGGTAAAATAATCTCAATCAAATCAAGTAATTTACATTTTCGAAACGTAACACTTGTAAAAACTATCCGAGCACCGGCAATCTTTTTCACTCCTCCGAAAGTCGCATTTGCAAACACCAGATTTTAACAAGCCTCCATCGAACTGTGAAACGCAGACGCTCGCAGGAAGCGCCTAAAAACGACTTTTCCTTTGTCCGACATCCAAGGTGGGCACAGCGGCAGAGCTCTTCCCCGCCTCGCTTCTCTCTTTCACTTCCTCTCTTCCACGGGCGGCGCGCAAAAATTTGATTACATTCATCATGCACCAGTGAGCGAACATCGCTTCGCGCGCCGCGGACGCTCTTTCCGGGCTGGAAAGGGCAGCGTACATATCCCCGGACGGTCTCCGGCGGCTCCTTCCCGTGGACAGTAAATTAAACTAGATTTCTAATTTGAACCGGCCCGCCGAAGCTCCGCGCTCTCCGCGGCTCGCGGGGAGAGCAAAAAGGACCGGGTGGCCGCTGCCGCTGCTGCTGCCGCTCGGGAAAAAGGGACTAACGCGAGGCATTCGCGCGCACGCCGCGCATATAGACCTCGCTAAAATAGGTCCGCGTTTACTCGCCTCTCTCTCTCTCTCCGCGGGCATATATAAGCACGTATATACGCGTTCGTTCGAACGAGCGCGGATATCATTCGTGCTCTCGGGCGAGCTTGCGTTTCTTGGCCGGATAAATTGCGCTTTCGCCCTTCGCCACTCGACTTTTGCTCGGAGCTCTTGCTCGTATGTTTTGCCGCATTAATCTCGTCCGGATATCGTCTTGAGGGTGGAGGACGCGCGAGTGTTGGCGTTTTAAGTTTGTGAAATGCTACTCGCGGATATTTCTGAAATTTTAAGCACTTTCGAAAGTAAATAACTTTTTCAATTAAAATTCCCTTTTGGCGAAGATAATTAGTTCATTCTAGAATGAATTTGCTGCGAGTTCTGCAATTCCAAATTGTGTTTCTTGAAAAGATGGACATTTAATATTATCCTGTCAACTGCAAATTATTAGTGATTAAAATCGGAGGCAGGATGAAGAGAATCTTTGGCTTGGACGTTATTGATTTGACCCGGAAATCTGTTCAACTTGAAATTATTTACGGCGAGCAACACCGAACTGCTCCTGAGTATATAAACTAATTAACCTAAATAATTGATTATTTAATATAACAATATTTAATTCACGTTCTCTACAAACAAATAAATCAAATATCTTCAAAATTAAAAAAGTTAACTAATTATTATAAACTTAATTTATTGATGATTTTTCGGCTGCATTTACGGATTTAACGTAATTTCAAACATCGAGTAATGTATATGTAGAGTCGGTTCGGGTGACTAACCAAAGGCGACGAATCACACAAAAGAAGAAGAGACTCAGGACACTACGTCGACTCGCTCGCAGAATAACAGCCCTTCTCTTTCTCTTAACTTCATGCGCTGCAATTACGCCGAGTACACACTCAGTCTGCTGCTTCCTCGCGACAGACGAATTATAATTGCGTCTAAAAGGAGGGGGGAAAGTGTAGGAGTGAAAATCCACAGGTTTAATAAAAGCGCTCTCTCGTGTCCATTAGACGATCCGTCAACGTCGCCGCCGCGGTAAACACCGCCGAGCGGCGAACGAACGCGATTGGTCCTGCTCGATTACGCGCCGCGTGCGTTCTTTTTTTTCTTTTTAACGCGGGAGCTCCGAGCGAGTTTCCAAGAGAGAATTGCAACTTTTTGCAAGCGGTTGAGAGACCGCTAATGAAGAGGTTGCGCTTGCAATTGCACTTACCTACTTGTTTTGGATCAATTACAAGGCTGAAACTTGTGCCAAAATACGAGATGAAACTTTAATGTTTTAAACTTACTACTTTGGTGGTTTTAAATATTTAAAATTTGTACTTTTACCTTTAGTATTTAAATTAAGAGTTAAAAATTTAAAATATTTAGAATAGTTTAATTATAATAAATGTTGAAGGATAGAAGGTTACAGTAATAGACCCTACTGGATGCTAGATTAATAAATTGCACCTGTCACTTTATTGTTATTCTAGTAGTCTGCACTAATAAAAATTAATTTAAACAGTGCGAATGAATTTTCATATTTTAGAAAAACAAATTAAGTAATTCATTCAGTACGCGCTGCGTTTCAATGAAACAACTGAGCCGCGCGTCATAAAATAAATCGAGCATAAACCTCAATTTGCGCAATAATTTTATTAAAAAAAAAAATCCAACCTGGTCAAAGGTCCAATTAGCACGCTTAGGTTAAGAGGTAAATCAGCGGCGTCATATCGACGAGCCCAGAGGCGGCGAGCGCGCAGCATCGCTTGCATTACCCAAGTTAATTCATCGGTAATTGGTCTTGTTTCAGGTCGTCCAGAATGGCCTGGATGCGCTTACGTACTTGGCGGATCGAATGGGTCACGATTTCAGACCGTATATTTCTACAATTATTCAGCCGACGATAGACAGGTTAGGTGAGTATCTCTCCTTGGCACCCTATACTCCGGTAAATTCAGTCGAGCGCGCTCGAGTATAAAGATTTCGCTGAAATTAAATGTCCTACGACGTCTTTATTTTTTTTTTCTTTATCGCGAGAATAATTTATATAGATTTTTAATTATAAATTAAAATTTAACCATGAATTGATGGACGCTTTGTGAGAGTTAATGATGGGTGAAAATAAAAATTTGTTATGCTTCATAAAAAAAAAAAGTTTCTTCGCCTCAATATGTATTGCATTATCGTAACTTAAACTAAGTGGAGCATGTGATCTGAATACGGTTAACTAGGTTCCTGCTTGTGCGTCGCTTAAAAACTTTCGGTTTTACAAAGTAATTTAAAAAATACGTTAATAAACACATATTTTTATGAATGAATTTTCGTTCGTGCAAGATATAAACATTTTTTTGGTAAATATAATAATAATAATAATCGTTAAAAAATTTGCCCTATTTAATAAAGGTGACAACAAAGATACGACGAGGGAAAAAGCGCAATTAATGCTTTTAAAAATAATGGAAAAAGGCAGTATGTCGCCTCAACATTTACTGGATAAACTTCAGCCAGCATTTAGTCACAAAAATGCAAAATTAAGAGAAGAAGCACTTATACTTCTTACGACGACATTAAATGAGTAAGTTTACAATAATAATTTGAATATAAAAATTATCAAAGAAAAAAAGTTTTTTTTCTTCGTTAATAAATTTATCGACATTACACTTTTTTACTTTATTTACATTTTGAAACAATTTTTTGTACCAAGGCACGGCGCAGACGAGATGGCTCTTTCCGGCGTGACTCCCAGCATCGTAAAATTATTGTCAGATCCGACGGAAAAAGTGCGCGAAACTGCAATGAATACTTTAACGGATATCTACAGGCACGTAGGCGAAAGATTGCGGGTTGATTTACAAAGAAAACACAATGTTCCGCAAGCCAAGTGAGTATGAGATTAATGAACTAACAAGGTTTATCTCGATTATATTAGTGGACAAGAACTATTTACATACATTTACATAGATATATTAAAATTTTAGCGAATTCTTTTCCGCTGATGTAATCGGGGCCTAATACATAAATGCATCGTATAATAAAATACATTTATTACGATTCCGTTATTCTTGGTTTATTAAAATAATATTTTAGAATATTTAAAGTAAATTTATTTAAAATGTATTACTTGTTTATAATTTTAATTTATCACGTAAACAAATGGTACTGATAACAATGTAAACAACTTCTTCGCGTAGCTTATGCGAGAGATTGCCTAAAGAAATCTAATTTATCATTGATCTTTACAGATTAGTGCAGTTAATCGAAAAATTCGATCAGCTTCGAGCTTCTGGCGATATGTTACCACAAGCAAGGTCTGCCGATGGTAAGTTTGCAAAGTTTTTATTCGTTTTTAATTCTCAGTATTCATGTAGCACTGGCAGTTCTCGAGATCTGCAACTGTTTTATCGATATCCTTGGATCGTGGAACGTGCTGCCCTCGCGCAGCGAAAGGCTACACTCTGGGACCCATACATACACTTGACTGTGTTTGATGGGATCATGGGAGCTTGTGATTTAGATTGATTCACTGCGTCCTCCCTTCTTTACTTTAAAAATTTACGTGCGCTTATATGAATACGTTGTTGAGTCAGTTTTTTTATTTTGGTATTTTTAGGCAGTAGGTTTTTACGTAAGACGACTAGTAACGATGTTTACTAGAACCTTGTGGAGACAGACTGACAGTTCAATGTGCACTGTTTATATATTCTCTAAAAAAAAATTCTCTCTTTTTTTCTTTCAAGTCTAATGATATTGAGTTATTTTTGCAAACTTTTACAGACAGTTTTTGATCTGCTGATACATACATTTTTACATAATAAAATAATGACTTCCTGATGTTCATTTTCTAATGTTTAAAATTTGCAAATTCAATTAATATTTTAATTTCTAATATACTATTTATTGGGGTTCAAAATCTAAATAAGAAATGTATAGAGATTTTCAACAAAATTATTTGTTCAGTATCTATTATAGGCGTTTCGTTCATCACAGCAGTATAATTACAACAATTCATCACTTCGAGCACTCGCAAGCGTGAAATAAAAATTCATTACCCTATCCGCAATCACACTTGCGGGACTCTGATAAATCGCCGACTGCAGCTGCTCGCAAAATACTTTGCACGAGGGAAAGAAAAAAAGCCTCGAACGTGTACACGTAAAAGTCAGTAAGGTCAAAGTGTCAGGTGTTGGACTGTGCGTGCTCGCCGGTGGTGCGAGAACCAACGGAGAGAGAAGTCTCGTCGCCTCGCTGCAGGATTTATGTAACTCGCGAGTGCGCGTGTTCGATATCCTAGCGGGCGGCGTTAAGTTTCAGACGTGCCCGCGCGAACGTACGTCCCTAACGGTCGCTGTCTACATCTGCGTACGCGATAAAGGCCTGGAGCTACGTCTTCCGCGCTCCAATGAACTTGCTCGCGAGCCGCGAGTATTCAATGACTGGGGAAGTCACGAGATCTGGAAACGTGGGCTTGAGTTGACGTGCGCCGGATGACTGTATCTCCCCCCCTGGGAATTTCACCTTTTTTTTTTTAATCAGTCGTAGTGCGCCTTCGAAATTTGCTTACTCATATTTGGCGCTGACATTTTTTAAAGTAACGGCTTGGAGATAAGTGCGTATTATGGATAATGGGGTAAACCAATACGCGCGATCAATTGGTAGATTATTCCGAGTGACTTTTTAAGGCAATTCGAAGTTAAAATCTGTTTTACTCAAAAGTATAATTTGGTACTTTTGGGTGCAATAAAAGGAAAAAAGCATTACACATAATTACTATATTGGAATTTTATTAAATCTAATTATAAACCACGAATTCTCAGAAGACAATTTATTTTCAATTAAAGAAAAGGTCACTCTAAACACGTTTCATCTGGAGCAAGCTAAGTCCTACTAAACTTATCCATGTGGATCAAGGTGCAACCTCGCGGGTGTAACTTTCAGTCGGAATAGAAAGAAATATTCGTACACCACATTTTTATAATAATTTCGTATATTTGTATAATTTCATTAAAAACTGTCTTTTTAGAATTCAAATATAATTATTTTTTCAGTATCAACGAACGAACCAGTTTTTACATGCTCCGCAAGCTGAAAAAAGTAAATGCAATAAAAAGTTTTTCAAACAATTAAACAAAACTTTTAAAAGTCGTTCTAACCTGCGTCGAGAACGATCGACGAAATGGAAAAAGTTTTCATTGAAATTAATGTTATAACTAAGAAAGGGAAATAAGAGAATATAGATCAGTAGTTCGCGTGATGACTCATACCGGTTTCTTAAGACACTGAGAAGTACAGTCTATAGACTGCGTAGAGCAATCGCGTGCAGTAATGCAATTATTAGTGCGCTATAAATTTACACATCGAAACATCTATATCTGTATCGGTTGCCATCCTTTCCGATAAATTCCATTAACCTGAAGCACTATTAAATAACCCGTCAGTATTTATAAACAACGGCATCGGTTCAATTAGCAATTGAGCGGAAAAAAAACAATTGCCTTTAACGGAGACTTTTCGACGAGCAGACTCCGGCGCTCAAAATTGATTTCGCCTGGAGAATTCCAAAGCCTCTTGCAAGAAATCCTCGCGGAATAGAAAGTAAAACGCTGAGGGGGAAGAGAGAAAGGGAGAGAGACACGGCCGACTCATTGTTTTCCGCGCGGGGAAGCCCTCGCATATAGTGTCGTCGTCGCTGCTGCTGCTGCTGCCTTCCAGATTGCGAATCTTTCCTCGATACACGTGTCTTGTCGGCTGCCGTAGCGACGATGTTGCACGCTACCGTGCTCGTACGAATTCTTTAAGATTCAGGAAGATTTATCGATGCTCCGAGGATGGTAAAGCCCACGCGCTCTTGCCTACTTATTATACGCTTATCGGCCGCGGTGTTTGTTTTAGAAATTTTAACGGGATAAAAGGAGAAATTTCAGAGCATTTGTTTAAGCGAACATTATTATAAATTGGATTGAAAATTTGATAAATGCGGAAAATTGATATTTGCCTCTCAGCGCGAGAGTGATGTTGACTAATTTGATGGAGCGCAGTCAATACATAAACAATGGAGATATCATTCAGCTTAAAAGAGTGGTAACTTATCGAATCGCGGATCTTCGTAAGGTTGAGCGAATACTATATTGTGCAGTAGATCTTTGTTAAATAAAATCGATGGCTGTAATGAACAGTGCTGAAAATTTAAAAGCCGCTAGGATTAATCTGATTTCTTTCTAAACGGGATTTACGAGCTAAATAACAAGCCGGCTCTTTTACACTAATGGAATCTGAAAATTGTCAGCTAATGCCTACTTTAAAAGCTTTCCTGCTACACTTTTATCTTAATTGAGCAGTAATCAAAAGTCATATAGACTTATCTAATTCGATAAAATTTCGCAAAATTACGCTGAAGTATCACTTCCTCTTAAAGCGGCTCAAAGCGATCATTAATCTCCGGCGCAAGCCTCGAAAACAGATCAGATAAAAATAATAACAATTACGCTCGTCAACGAGGAACGATAGATAATGAGAAAAATAAAGCTCGAGCTCGAGCCGTGTACGTAAGCGGCGATATAAAATAGACCGAAATAATAACCTCTGGCGTTAAGTTCCCTTCCCCCCCCCAATCGTGCGCGAAGCAAAGGAAGTCCGTAATAATTAGGCTGACATTAGCCGCCCCGAGGAAGGCATTACTTTATTACTAGTCCGTTTTGCCGATGCACTCCTGATCGAGTATCATTGACGAACAATAGCCGATAAATCTCCGGGCCTCCCCGAGAGAGAGAGAGAGAGAGAGAGAGAGAGAGAGCGGAGCTTGCACGTGTGCGTCTCTGCGCGCGGAACGGCACGCTCCTTGGGTCGCGCGGCTCCGCAATAAATTTGAATGGCCGATTTTGCGCAATCGCCGCCGGAGCACACCGAGTTTGTACCCGTATAAACGGAGGAGGCACGACGCGACTCGTGTCCATTTGTCTTTGGCTCCGCGCGCGCGCGCGCGCTTTGTGTGTACTTCGCTCTTTCTCTCTCTCTCTCTCTCTCTCTCGCGAAAATCCAAGCTCGCGCGCAGGCACACGTGAGAGAGAGAGAGAGAGAGAGGGAGGAAAGAAAGGCCTTTTACCGAGCGCGCGTTTATGAGAGCGCGGGGGTCACGCTAATAAATCACAGCTGGCGGAATCCAAGTTCGATGTCTGAGCGCCGTATTAGCGGCTTTGCTTTCTGCTTTCTGCGTGTCCGAGCCTGCGGATTCTTCGCCCGATAATCGTTGCCCGAGTTTCTGTTAATCGAATAATTATCAGCAAACGAAAAACGATCCGCTGTAATTTCGTTATCATTCAATTATTTGGATACCGCGATTTTGCAGCAGCCGAGTTATTGTATTATGAAAAGCAAGCGCACATAAAAAGCGCGAAAGATCGTCGCGCACGCGAGGAGGTAGAGCCGCGCTTTTGTGCCTTAACCGTCGCGATGCCCGTACACATCGGCGCGATCGCCCGTGCAAACGCGCACGGAGAGGCTTACATCGCGACAATAATCGTCGCCTCGCGATCTCGCTCGTGACTCGTTAGGTCGGGATCCAGGGCGCGACGGAAATAGCCGCGGAGAGCGTGACAGCCACGTATATACGCGCCGATAACGATCGGCGTAATTATATCAAGCGGGGGAGGGGGGGGGGGCCTCCCCCGCGAGCGATTCGTCTTCCCCGCCGAAGATCTCTCGGCCTCTTCGTTACGGGCGCGCTTTCGAAAATTGCAAAGAAAAACGAGAGGCGTACTTTCCTGCAAGCCGATACGTATAACGCCGCGCTCTTTATGCCGACGAGCCGCGCGGCAGTGGGAACGTCGTACCGGGGGAAAGTCCCCCCGGGGACGCCGGAGCCTGGCAAAATTTATATATCGAGCGGATTTTTAAGGGAACTGCGCCGTTTAACGAGCTTCCCGATGCTTTCGCGCGCTGGCAATTTCTCCGCGCGAAACTTCTCTTTGGGCTTCGACACTTTTGAGCCGCGCCGATTCCCGTTCGCGGGGAGACTTTGAACCCGACCGACGGGGGAAAACAATTAAACGCTTATGCAAAGGCAACGGGTTCGTTCAACCCGATTGCGTAATATTCTATTATTGTACTTAAAGCTCCGAGCGAATATTTCACCAGTCGGAAGTGTACCGGCAGAGCGAATATTTGAGGATTTCTCTTGTATGTCACTTGTCAACGGAGCTTCGTAATGGCTCGTGACTCACCGGAGGCCAAGACAGATTGTTTAGCAAAGTACCGCGGAATCTCGTTCAGAAAAAGGGTAAACTCAACCCAGTCGAGACACTTCGATTCGCCGAAAGAAACTCAATAGACGCGGACGTTTTTTTCCGTTTCGCGAAAACTGATCTTCGCGAGGACTTGCCTCGAGGTACCTATCAAGACTCGTCGGAATGCGCATCGGCAATGTCAATCCACGATCGATGACAAGAAGACGCTTGTATCGAATTCTCGTTTGACGCGAGGTTCGTATCTGCCATCCCCGTTGGAATTGTATATAATGGAACACGGGAGAGGCATGATATTAAGTTATTGCCGAGTCAGTGCATACATCACTCTACGCGTCGGAGAACAGTTTTGCGCGTTTCCCTCGGTCGAACTTCGAGAATTCGGTTCGGCTTATAAATTTTAATTAGCGCGTATAAGCGTACGGCACTTGTAAAATGTTGGAATTTATCGCTTTATCGACCGTAGAACGTACACGCAGCGTTCTGACGCCCTTTGTTGCGACATCGATCGATCTTAAAAGAAAGAAATCGAGCAAAATTGTATATTCATTCGTTAATTCGCGAAGGTGTTACGCGCCAATAATTTCAGCGAATTACCTCGACTCGGAAAGCCGTGGGTGCAATAAAAGCGCGAACGAAACGATATATTTTCGCGCGTCTCGGAGCATATTCGGCTCATTAACATCTGGAACGAGAGAGAGAAAAAAAGCTCCTCCGGCGAGTCGTTTCCATCCGGCCGCGCGGCGAGAGCCCCTCGTTCCGCGTGCGGTTGTTGCGCGTAACATTGCGTCTGAATTAATGCGCGCGCCCAGTTTGTCTCCTGCGGTCTTTAATCTCGCTCTCTCTCTCTCTCTCGCGTACCTTTCGAAGGATGAATGAGACATTCCTGAGCGGCGGTTATTATGTCACGAGCCTAGGAGAGAAAGAGAGAGAGGGAGAACGAGTCTATATATGCACGCAGTGCATTTATATTCACTGACCCCCGAGGGGCCAGTGAATATAAATTCACGATCCCCGAGTCCTTCGGGAGGACGTTGAGAATACCGGCGGCGTTAGAGCTGCTTATTAAGCTTGTTTTCGAGATGCAGTCTGAATTGCAAAGCCGATCGCTCGGTCTCTAAACGCCTGTTTCGCCGAGATTATGTAGCGTTGATAATAACGCATAGCCGCCCGATGACAGGTCTCGACTATTATTAAAGCGCCGAAGGAAACGTATATTTCTGACTCATTTTGGCGGAAAGCGCTAATCTCGTTTCTCGGAGAGCGACGAAACGAATTTTATTTGCACGAGCGCTGTGACGAGGCTTTTTAATCCGTCGTCGTTGCGGCAAGTTCCGCTCCTCCCTCCGGTCCGTCGCTTTATCGCGCGCAGCTCCGCGCTTCCTTCCATCAAGCTTTACGAAAAGAAAAGAAAAAACTCCGCTACCACGGCGGATTTTTGCGACGTCGGCACCTGCGCAAGCTGCAGCTGCGGAGCGCGGCGTGAAAGTGAGAACGCCGTTGTGCCTCGCGCTCCTTCGGCGGAGGAGGAAGTCATTTTTCCTGTCTCGGACGCGCGCGCATGCACGCGTGCACAAATCTGTTTAGGCGTCTTTAAACGGATATCTCTTCCAGGTGCCCGATTATCCGTCTCCTTCTCGTTTCTCTTTGTGCGCGAGATGGAACGGAGGGGGAACACGTATTTTTGTCGGCTGATGATTTCAATCGCGCATTGTGTGTACTGCGCAATTATTATTGCTACGTCGCGGACGACTTTTTTCGTACAGTGTGATTATGCACGCCTCCTTTGAATTTTGGCTTTTCAATCATTCGCCTTGATTTCAGCCCGATTTGTCTATTCATGCTTCTCGAGCGTCTGTTAATGTCAGCTCTCGTCAGTCTTTATATTTTTCTATTGAAATTCAGTATCATTGCTATAATAAGCAGAACAAAAACAAAACTTATAAACCCAATCATAAAATTTAGTATCGCACCTCCGCATAAATCAGGCAGAAAATCCCTGGGAAAATTCATCGAACAAAGGTGCCATTACTCGAATTTCCATGACTGAATTCTTCAATCTTGTACGAGCTTATGATTTATAGCCGATCGGAGCAATCGGCGACGCAGGACATTATGCGAACTAGATCGAAGGCGCAAGACGACGACGACGACGCGGCCTCGCCTGGTTAAATAATCGGAGGTGACTGGACCTCCTTGAACGTGATGTCGCGCTTTTTTTTTTTATCTCTCCCCGCAGCGGCAATTACAATGGCGGGGGGGAATGTATTGTGTGTACGCCGAAGATGTATCCGGCGAGCATCAATCCGCCGATTAAGTCATAGATGGGCTTGGCGCTCATACGTACGGCGGTTATGCTCGTCTGGACTCGGTGCGTTATTACCCGCGAAATAGCACTCGCGCGGCGCATTACGGAGTTTCCATTCTCGGTGCTTCGTGCGCGCGCGCGCACGCACACACACGTGCATTAATAATTATGGCAGCTGGCTATTTTCTACTGTAATGTACGCCCTTCTCGCGCAGAGACATCTGTCCGTTTGTTGAGTTGGCGTCGTAAAAAGCTTTGAATATTTTCTATTTATTCGACTGGTTACCGAGAATAATTTTTCTCGATTGATTAAAGAGCTTTGTGACGGCGTGGAAAATGGTTTGGCAAGACCGTCGTAATTTATTTATTATTTAAGCGCGTAATGATCGTTATTTTCCCCGTTTGCAAATGGATAAATTAACGCTTGTGAAATTCTTATTATATTCACTAACATTCTGGTGTATTAGAGTGAGGTAACCTAAACGTTTAATTATAATATAATTATAATTGAAATGTATAAAAAAGTTTTATATAGCGTAATTATAAAATTAAGCCTTTAACGGCGCGTCAAATGTTTTAAGTGAATCATTACTTTGATATTTTTAACTCGGGCACTTATAATTTTATTGATTTTCCTGCATCTGATCCGCGGCGAATAAACTTCGCCGATGCAGAAAGACATTTTCTCCAACGACACAGCTGAACGCGAACAACGAGACAATGGAAAAGCTCGCACGCTCCGATCCTGAAAATCAGCTGCAGCGCGGCATTCCTTATATATATAAATTCGCATTCAACTGTCGCTCCTCGTTCCTGCTCGAGAGCCGCGCGTACACGTACGCGCGCAAATAAAAGTCGATATGAAGAACAGGCGGTCGCGCCGCTCTCCGCGCCGTCCGCCGTCCTCGAGAGTCGTCGAACACGTATTATACGTACGAGAGCCGGGGCAATAAAGCCGTTCCGAAAAAGCGCATCACGAATTATCGTGACGGCGAAATGGGACTCTTGCGGCGCGGCGCGCAAAAAGCTCTCTCTCGCCTTCTAACGTATTCCGCCTGAGAGAGTATATATGGTATAGCGCCACAAGGCAGAATAGCGGCTCGGCGGCGACGGGGGTCGCCCTTCACTCCCGAGAGAGACTCTCTCGCGAGTGATATCTGCGCAGTCCATCTGCTCTCGCTTTTCTTCTCTATATGCTTTATTTGTGCGCGGGAGGCCGAAACTGCGGCGCGCTGCAGAACGCCAGACTGATGAATTGGTAATGGAGAGCTCGGGAGGAACAACAAGTCCCCCTGGGTGGACGTGAGAAAATAATAAAGCGTTGCGTCATTGTTGAGATTGAACCGTTGCAATTGATTTCCTTCGAGCGACTTTTTAGTTTGAAATAAAATTACGTAAGTTCGAGAGCCCGGTATTCCGTTGTTTAGTTTAATTTTTTCAAATATATTTATCTCGTCAGTTACTTAACGGAGCTGCTCGCGCGTTCCCGATAATTGTTGACGTAAAACCCGAGAGCCGAGCAGCGAAGTTATGTTCTTTTTTTTTTTCGAGAATTTTCCTCGCAAAACTCTATCTGTGGCCTAAAGTCAAAGATTTGCGACGTGCTGGCAGTGCTCCGCAGAGCCGCATAAATCCGTCTTAAGGAGAGGAGACGTTTACTGCAACGAGCCATGAATATTTGAAAATTTTACCATACTTCGCGGGCTTAAAACCTTACAAGTCCAAAGTCCGCCGGGCAGGAACAAATGATTTTCGAAGCGAAGTCTTAAAAGTCAAGACGCGCGGATTTATCAGACTTCGGTTTACACCCCGAAACTATTAAATTTTCAAAAACAGAATTCAACTAGCTAAAATATTGTGACCTCTCTCGAAAGGTTCCTTTCAACGTTAAAGTAGAATTCCTTTAAAAAAAGAAAAAAAAAAAAAAAGTCGTAAAATCTCCTTCCGGTTAATTAAATTTTTCCGAGAAAACCGAAGCGCCGGCGACGCACGCAAATACGCACGACGAGCCCCCTCGAAGCCATGCATATATTTCAAATGAGTCGTTTTTTTTTACCGCTCGCTCTCACGAGAGGTAAAGCGGAGAGCCGCGCAACGCGCGGGAGAGGCCGCGCCAAACGGAAAAAAGCGCGCCCGCGAGACGTCGGGGAAGAGGCTCTCTCGTTGCGCAAGCTCCCGAGGCGGCGGCCGCAGTCCCGCACTGCCGTCGATCGAGCTCCGCGCGTCAGGAATGACAATTGCAAATCCCGCGGACGATCTCCTCCGCCGAGTGGAGGCGGCGCGGCAGCTCTGGTTCTCGCTCTCCGGCTGCATTCCGTCGTTTCGTCGGCGGCTCTCTCTCTCTCTCTATCTCGGGGCAGGGCGAATATCGCCTCGGCGCGCATTGTTCGGCCGCGCGCCGTGCCGCGGAGCCTTATCTCTCCGCGCGGGATATATATGCATGCACTCTGCTATGCGGTAGAGCCGACTGCCTCCGGGCGGCTTTTCGTTTTGCGGAATACCGCCTATCTCCGGCGCCATTGTACGTTGTACGCGCAGTCGGGGCTGCATCGCGGCGCAACGAGCGGCGCGCGACGACGATCCTCGCCTCTTTTTTTGCGCTTGTTTCGCGCGCGCCGCCCGCAGAGCGGGATTGTAAAGCGCTGCTTTCGCGGGTTCAAAGGATACGGCCGGACTCGCGGGCCGTTTTCCCAAAGCTTTTCACCCGCGGGCCTCCGCTGTTGCGCCGCGCACACCGAGCTTTGCTCGAGCCTTTGCGCGGGAAGCAAAGCTGATTTGGGTAAGGAGGACGGCTCTCTTTTTTCCCCGCGGTATATCAGGCTTTATTTTTCCTTTATTTTCTTCGGCTCGGCGGCACCTGACTGCGTCGAGAGGTCTAACGACATTCTTCGAAGTAATCTCGGGAAAGGATCGAGCGGTGTGTCCCTTCGGTTCATAATGATAATAATTGGCGAGTGTCGGGGTTTATTTCACTGCGACTGCGTTAATTATCACTTAGACGAGGACGACGGTTCTTTATGCGAAACGAGCCTAATCCGCGATCTGCAAACGTTCGCCCATTGAGCGTAATTGACAGCCGCGCAACGGATTCATTTTCCGACTCGTTTCGTTTCAGTTTCTCGCTTATCTCGCGTCATATTTATTGCGCAAAATCAAATGAAATCCTCGCGAGTAAGTCATTCCGGCGTGTGATTCAATAAAGTTTATGTACCATTTAATCGGCTGAGGATAATCGTCGCAGCTGTCGGCCGAGGCAGCCAAACGAGACCGGATCCCCGTTTCTGCATTCGCCTCTCTGAAATCCAGTGCGGAGGAGCTCGTCTCGAATTGCTTATCTAAATCGATATACGCGCGCGGGACTCGATAAATTGGCGAAAGGACGCACGACATTATCGAAATGACGAGGATAAGCATCTCGGATTCCTCGTAAGAGGGTGATTTAGCACCGGCTCCCGAGCGCCAAGAGCACACACCTCGTCTTCGGAGCTCGTCGCGGCTCGTCTGCAGCCCCCGGACAGCAGGTTCGCGCGCGTAAAAGTCCGGCGATGAAAGTAAACAAGCCCGCCTCTCGCCACTTAATACAGCCCGAGATGCAAAAGGAGCACTGCGCGCGGCTAATGAGTTTACGCAGGTATATAGGAGCTCCGCTTGCGCAACGCAAGAGGAGAGTTGTAGAGGCCTATTATCGGCGGGGCGCGAATCCGAGCTGGGCGTCGGTGTCTCTCTCTCTTCCCGCTCGGCGATAATTGCAAATCTTGGCGGCTTTTACTGCGCCGACGCTCGACTTTTCTCTCCGGACGGGACGCGCGCGTCTCTTTCGATTTCACGCGCCGATCGCGGGGCGGGGAAAAGCTTTACTTTTGATTCGAATGCTCTTAACCGAGATTTCTTAAAGATTGATTAGATCGCGACTGTCGAGTCGATGATAGAAAAAGTTTCGCTTTTTATCGAGTCCAAGAGTCGGGAACTCGGCGGGGCGATAATAGGCCTTTAATGAACTTTGAAACAGCAATTTGCAGATACACCCACTCCGTTTGTTCAGCCTTGTTTTTACGACTTTTTTGCTCCACTTAAGTTTCGTACTCGGACTGGTAACCCTTTCTTAGCGCGAATAATGCTCGGGACAAAGAAAACGAGAGCACAGGAGATTTTTAATTTTCCGCGGGTCGGGATATTTTACGACTGCATTTTTTATCGTTATGTACTGCTTTAAGAGCGATTCGAGTTTGCATATTAGAAACGTGCAGCGCGCTAAACGATTCAATCCGTTTTCCGAATGTCAAGAATACATTTCCATCAACCGATTCCCTCGATACCTCCAAGCGAGCCCCCCCGAGGAAGACATTAAGATTCTCCGGATAAACGAGGAATAATGCGGCAATTGCTCGGCGCAACGAGATTCCCGGCGCGTTTAACCGCGCGCGGCATCCAAATTCCCCCCCCCCGCAATCGAGGCCGGAGAAGAAGCATCCAGCCGCTCGGTTTCGAAAACCGGGCCGCGAATCGCGAAAAGAAAACCGCGATTACACATCTGCGATTCCTAATACCAAACTGACCCGCTTCTCCGCGGCGCCGCGATAGACGGTCTCTCCACTGATCGGTCTCGCGCACAATACTTAACGGACCATACGATCGCTCCTCCGGGGGGGGGGTCCCCCGGCGCCTCCGCGGCGTCGATTTTCCCGCGCCGCTCAGAAGCCGGAGGAAGCTCATTTCGTAATCCGACTGGCGCAACCGTTACATTATACCAGTCTGGCGGCCGAGCGGCGGAGGAGAGAGAGGATCCTCCGCCTTATTAGAGGCCCCGCGACATTGTAATCGCGCGCAAGAGGCGGCTCGGCGCCGCGATCTCTCCGCTGTTCTCGGCTTTTTTTTTTCCCGAGTGCCCTCGCGGCTCGGAATTATTGCCGTCGGGCTCTTGTGCGCGCGCGAGCTTAATCGAGGTTTGGACGTCGACGCGTCGTCGCGGGTCTCCTCTCGATGCCCGCGCGTAAAATCGTCAACGTTTCCTTTTCGGGCTCGAAGGTGTAGATACAGTTATACTTCGTTTTCAGAGTCCCGGAATCGTCGTTTAGCTTGTTTAATTAATATCGGTTCTTGTTCTATTTTGGACTCTCTCCGCGTCGCCGTCAATTTGATTCCTCGTTTTGGAGAAAAACTTTATTTCTCGTGTGTGCGTATAACTTATAACGATCTTTTTTCGGCTTCCACTTTTAACGAAGGCTACGAATAAATGAGATTTATTTATTTTCGTCGCATTCCTGAATTTTGTTCACCCGAAAAGCATAACAGACGACACGGCAAGATGTTTTTAAAGCGACGCACGAATCTTAATGCAGACTCTTTTTCGCGAGAGAGCAGAGCTTCGGATAAAGTGGATTTGATTGGGATTTTTACGAACGAGATCGAGGTGTATCACCGTAAGAGCTCAATATATTATCAAATATGAGAAGTAAAACACTTTAATGCGCGGCCGTATAAAGAGTAGTCGATAAAAAATAGAAATTTCAAATATGAAAACCGATAAGTAAACAAAAAAGAACAAAAAAAAAAAAAAAAAAAAAACGTCGAGGCGCATTAAGCCGGGCGAGATGAAGTCTCGCGGGGGGAAAAAAAAAAAAAAGAACCCACGGCCCCGTAAGTGCTTATACGGAATTTTTGCGCGAATTTAATAAGGCGTTCCTCGGATAGGATTAAGTGCCGCGAGTCAGTAAGCGGACGTATCAAGATCGAAAAGGCTCGGCTCGCGCAAACGCGCATTATGCATTATCTCTCGGAAGATAGCGCGCGACCGCCAGAAACGCGCGGCGCACACGTATACGCGCGCGCGATATACCCCCTTCTCCATTATATATTTACCTTTAGAGCGATATTCGGTGTAATTTGAGAGCACAAATAAACTCTATATAGCCGCCGCCGCCGAGTAATCGATTTCCATCGTAAGTTCGACGGCGAGTAATACACCCAAGGACGAGGGAGTCCGCCGAGTGGAATAATATCTGGAGCAAAAAAATATCGAGAGGAAAAGGTGATGGAAATATATATCTTTCGGACGAAGCGTCGTCGGAAAAAGAAAAAAAAAAAAAAAAAAACAACGGAAAGTCCGGCGGCCAAAGTCTTTGGCAAGGCAAAATAAGCCGAGTGAGGATCTTATCGAGTTCCGCATCCCCCGAGGTACTCCGCGCGGCACACTCTCAGCCGCGCACAACAACAGCTGGCGGCGGCGCGCCTTACGTAAAACCGAGAGATATACAGACCTACAGCCACGCTCTCGGGATACACATTTTCACCGGCGCTTTTCGTCCCCCGCAAAGGAATGCCGTCGCTTTCTTGGGCCGCGGCGCGCGTCCCTCTGCCATCTCGCGCCGCCTTAATAAGCGTGTTTCGCCCGCCGCCGCCGCGCCATTTGCAATGGAAAATCGCGCCACGCGACTCTCCGAGCGGCGGCGGTTTCTCCCGCGCAGAACGCGGCGACATTGAACGATCGGCCCGCTCTATTGTTTGCTTTCGGAATTTTTACTTACCCGGAGATCGAGCGAAATTGCCGAGCTGTCTCAGCGTTTTAGTGCGGCTATTCGCGGTTCCGGCGCGCAACTTCTTTCGCTCGTTAATGTTTTCAAAATCCGCCTCGGCCGCGTATAATTTTTCTGCTTTTTGTACGGTAGTAAATTATAGTAGGAGGAATTGAGGACGTCGGAATGAAATGTTTTCATTTCGGGTATAATTTATCACTCTCCCAGGCAGATGTTAATTCCGCGTATTAATAAAGCCGATACTATCCGGTAAAATCACGAATTTGGCTGATTTATTTGGGAAAAAAAAAAAAAAATGAAGACATCCGCGCGTCGGCTTCGATTTTCCGTTATTCCCTCAAAAAGACCTTCGATTTTAATTAACTGTCCCCGTTCCTTTCGGCGAGGCGAGCTCGAGCATTAATTATGCTTTTAACGCGGGTATCTTTCTTTCGGGAGCTCGGCAAGAGCGGCAGCGACACGGTAAAGCAATAACGCCGGTACTCGAGCCTGTCGAACGACTGACGTGTGCCGGACGCGGAGGCTGCTGCTTTTTCAATTTTTGCCGTATCAATATGCGCTGCTCGTCGGTGCGCACTTGAATTCTCGTTCGTCGCCGGGCTCGCCGAGTTCCTCTTGGCGAATTTAAATTTTCGGATGGAATTTATCGTCGAACGTAATTTCGGAGTCTGTGATTGAAGGTTAACGTTACAAGGTTTACGGAGATTGATGAGTTTGTGATTATTGCTGGCTAAGCTGTTTTGATCGGAATAAAGATATTACGCTGATTCTCTGAAGCATTAAATTTATATCACGATACTAGTTTTAGATAGTTTGTTAGACTTAACAACCATTTATAATTGACACGAAATTATGTAGCAATTAATACTCTGCAATAAAAATATTCTATTAATTCATATTCACTTTATATTCTAATGTCAAGTAGATGCCAAGTCAATACGTATGGTAATTTTCGAGAAATTGCAATGTGAAAAAAAAGTTATCGTCGACCGTAAAAAGGGGAAATTGAATAAATTCATTTTTTCTTTGAAATTAATGAACGCAAGAAATTTAAACTCAAAAAATGGTAGGTCAACGTATGATAATATAAGATGTAACGAAAAAATTTTTGATCACAATATCTTTGTTTTTTTTGACATCACGTATTAATAACAAGTTACGTTTTTTAATATAACCTAATATATACTAAGCAATTAATATAGCTGTTGTGTATAGCATTTTTTTTATATTGTAAAGAATTTTTTTCTTACTTTTAATTCATTATTAATACTTGATTTATTTTCAAAAATCGGGAAATCGTTATAGCAGAATCAACCTTAAAACCGTACATTATTTTATATATATCACGAAGGTAAATAAATTAAATTGGACTTTGTTTAACATAAATCAACGGAGTTGTTGCTGCAAACTCGGTAAAATTTTCGCACACATTTGCATAACGACATTTTCTAAAAATAATGTACTTCGACTCCAATGTTACAAAACACTCGTATCACTTTTTTTTAAAAAAAGTTTTTGTTTTATTACAAAGCTTCCTTTAACCGGCAACAAAATACATTGACATCGTAGATGAGCTACTATTTTTTACAATCTCTCCCAACCGCGTAATCTCTTTACAAGCTTATAGAAATTATTAAAAACGCGCCACACATTTGCGACGATTTGCAAATCATCGCGCGCCGTTGATTCAGCGCGTTCGTTCCGCAAACGCTCTAATCCGCAACGGATTTCCCTGCCTATAAATTTTCCCTCATTCTCCATGCGTCCGACTCTCAAAGTTTTTCACTTCCGCGTCTCTCTCTCTCCCATCTGGCACTCGACGCACTTAAAACCGCCTGCGTTCGAGGCGGCACTCGAAGCCGCCGCCGCCGCCGCCGCTCCTTTTTGCCTCTCCAGCGGCGACCGGCCTGTCGCGCGATTATTGGAAGTCGACGGGGTCGCAAAAAGAGTCCCCCTTTGCGCGCGGCTGCCGTAAATCTCTCGAGCGCCTCGATTTCGAATCGACCGCGACGTCGATCGGCAATCGCGAGGCGGCCGCCTCGCGAATTCGTCGACGGGGCAAGGTCGCGCTTTCTGCCCTTTTCTGCGTTTTGTTTGCGCGCGTATAACCCGATGCGAGGAACTTTCTAAATGAATGAGCGGCGGACGATTTTTCTAAGCTTATCGAGGCCTTCCGAGAATCGCGAACCGGATAGGCAGTGCTTCCTCGAGCGTCGAGCCCGCGATTGTCTATTGTACTGGACAATTATTGGGATCTGCGCGCGCAGTGCTAATTTTGTTATGAAAATAATTGTTTTGCCGAAATAATTTCAAAATAAACTAGCTTGGCAAAAATTTAAAGTATATATATATTAAAAGATAATTTATTAGGTGCGCGGATATTTGTCGTGGAAAAATAGCGATAAAAGAGTAAAATAACAATTCGGCCGATCGTGATGCAATGAGCCAACCCAAAAATTGGATCGCGGCCTCGGGCTTCTTCGCGTTCTGGCAAAGAACAAAGACCGATAGTGGAGCGAGATAGCGAGACTATCAGGGACAGCCCGAAAAGGGCTATGCATACTCCGGCACCTTTTCGGCAACCTTCCGACGAGACGTTTCTCGATCTCCGCCCCTCATCTCCGCCGCGCCGCCGATCGAACCTTATTTATTGCCTCTCGCTGAAACATCGTCCACTGTTCCCTTCCAGCTACCGTTTTGCATCGCCGCTAAAATACGACGGTGCGACACGACGACTCGAAGTCCTTGGTTATGCGCCGCGCGGCGATTTAGGTTAAAAAAGCCGCGAGCGAATGAAGCGTGCAAACACGGGGGGGAACGCGATCGTAAAGCGCGCACTGCGCGGAGATTCATCTCGCGCGGCGCACAACGGCGCGCGTTCACGAGTTGCGCGCTCTTTTTTTTCGTATTTTCCTTCGCGCGATTCTCCGCGCACCGGCACTTTCGAGTGGCGCGTCGAGAGTTAACGGCCACACTTGGCGCACTTCTCTCTTCCTTCGTCCGCTTCCTGTTTCTTTTGCAGGCGTCGAAAATCATTCGTCGAACAAGCGCGCACTCTGTTGCGCAATGAGGCGGAGTTTTACTTCGCGAAACTGCGCGTAATCGCGCGCGCGCACCGCCGACTTTCCGAGTCGCGCGGAGCAATTCATCGAGTGTTTCGTCGAGGAGGAGAGGAAGAGCAAATCGTTTCATTTGGCGCGACTGCGAGAAGAGAAAAACTTTATGTTAATATGCAAAGCTACTCGTGCTTGATTTATGAATTGTCAGTGCGCTCATGCAAATGTGAGATGGTGTGCTGTTCATGCAAATTCTGTTGTTTAAATATACATTCTATAAACAACAAGGTTTGTTCGCAAACTTATTAAAAACTGGTTGAAAGAATTTTAATCAAGTGCTTGAATTACATTCATTTTTAAAATCAAAATGGTTCATCTCAAGAATGTCATTCTCGAGAATTTCATCTCTTGATAGCAAAACTGGCGCTGTTCGAGAGATTGAAGCTTCTATGCAAATTAGTCATCCACGAATGGAAACAAATCTTGAAATACTTTTTCTGCTGCATATTCAGGCCAATTGGGATACGGCTGTGTAGAAAAAGGAGCTAAAATTACAAAAAGAAAAGCATTTTTTAATAAAGACATGAAATTTTATTCAACGAAATACAAATAATTGAGGTAGATAAACTTTTATTCATGATAAGGAGCTGGTTGGACGACTTAGAGGCCCCCGATGTGCGTCAACAGACCTGTTTCCCGGCGCGAAAATGACGATAATTCAAGTGAGCTAATAACTAACCTAAAACATTATATACTTACGTTGTAAAGTAAAAATTATTATTATTCCCGCACTTGCTCGTGAACTGGGTTAATGTCAACCATAAAATTAAACAGTTTTTAGGATAAGGCAACATTTTTCATCGCGTGATGTCCCACTTGCACATTTTTTTCGACCGTTTTCAAATGTGGTTTGATATTAAATTCCAAAATTGAATCTATTTTATTTGCGTACTACGATTCCCGTGCGTTTAGCCTGCATAAACTGCCATTGTGAAATTGTTTGAAAGATAGATTTATTTAAAACATAAACACTGATACAGGCTTTCTTCGAAATAATCTTCCAGCCAGAATGCTTATTTGCAAATTAAACATTTGAATAAGAAAATATCTTCTCCTAAACAAGAAATCTATCTAAAGCAACTACTCCCGCAGTAAGCAACTTTCGCGCTGTTTGCTTTTCCCAGAGTTCCACTTAACGAAGCGACTACCGGCTATATCTTTCCTATTTACGATTTCCGAAAGAGACTCCAACATTGAACTTTGTCTCGTTCAGTCATTCTCTCTCACGATTCCACCGACGGGGGCTACCCCCTCGATTTTTCCGCTTAGCCGACGATTGAGTTTCCTCTCGGTCGCGCGTGCGCCTCTCGCCGTTACGTCAGTCCTCTGCCGGCGACTCGGATCTACACGGGGAGAGCTCTAAGGTTCCCCATACGTTGTGCAGCGGCGGCCTGCAGCGTATTCCCCCCCGTACAGGAAGGTGGGCCGTCGCGCGCGCGCGCCTCCTCTCCCACCTCCCGGTTCGCGCGCGCACGCGAAGGAGCGCTCGCTAAGCGAGCCGAGCACGCCGCGCGCTCGGCAGTAGTCGAGCCGCGCGACACGGCTGCGCACGAGAGCGTTGTCGCGCGCGAGTCGCCCTCGAGTAGAAACGAGCGATCGACTCGCGAGTTATACTGTCGTACCGCGCCGGAAGCGGAAATCCCGAGTGTCCGCCGTTGCGCGCTACGTGCCAGGTATGCCGAGGCGGCCGTCTTCGCGAGTGCAGTGAACCGACCTTCGTGCCCGCGGAGGAGCTCTACCTCCGAAAGTTCTCAGCCTGCCGGAACAACGAGCCCTCCTCCGTTTTTCCCCGGCCCGCCGCGCTAAATTTCTCGGAGGCTCCGATATTTACGGTTGCGAGTTTCGCCGACTGTCTTCGCCGTCCTCCGCGACTGGAGTCACGTGAAAAAGCGCGTCGTCTTTCTCTCTCGCGGCGTCTGCGCCGACACACGACTCTATTCGCATTTCCAGGTGCCTCTGTGTTTATACCCCCTCTCGCGCGCAATCTCGCCGCCCGCCGCGTGTATCGGCCCATATTTTTTTTTTTATTGTTTTCCATTCTCGATAGCAAATATCGCCTTGTTTTCCCAAGGCTGCGCCGTACAGCAGAAGCGGCGTTATTAGCAGTAGGGAAACGTTATCTGCTGCGTTATCTTTGTTCCTTCTTAGAGAGCCGCGCGCGTAACGACCTCTAGTCTATTGTTTTTATTTACGAGAGAGCGTCGGGTGTAAAACTAGAAACGGCTGATTTATTCGAAAGCGTCGAGCTCGAACGTCATGCTCATTCCTGTAATTGCTGTTTAAGTGACGTGCTACGTGCTAAGATTATTTATACTCGAGACCCGCGATCGGCTAATGCAAGAGTCGAAATCGCGCACCGGTGATTAAGCCTCGTTTTGTCAACATTTTCGCTCATTACGAGCAATTACCTTATACCCTTTTTCTCGCTCGGCCGGGTAAAACAGTTTTTTTTTTTTTTTTCACGCTAATTTATGCGCGCATTTCTATGCACGGGGAAGCGTGTAATTTGCCCGATTACGCTGCGTCCAGAAAGTCTTTGGCCGAAAGGAAATAAAAAAAATCGTCGTCGAGCACACTCTTTTCGAGAGAATATATATCCGTCAATTCGAATTCGCCGGCAGATTTTATAACGCGGCCTCAAGCCGCACTCGCTGCATGAATATCGTATAGGCTTTTTTATTGATTTTGAAATTACAAGCCTAGAGCCGTATAAGGAACACGCGCGGCTTATTCTATAGGCTTTGTTCTGCGTCGCTTTTGCGCCCGTATGCAACGCTTCTTACAGGAAAGAGAACGATTTTGTTTGAAACGCGAATGAGACAATAAAGAGCCTATATAGCGAATTCGGAGTACAGCTACGCGCGCACCAGCTGGTAATCAAGTAAAAAAAAAAAAAAACTAGGAAAGGTTCATCGTGTTTTGAGAATTTTCGGGAGACCGCTTTTAAAATTCAAGAGGTGTAAACAAGTTTCGTCCTCTGCATCTTTAATCATTCGATTCCTTCGTGTAAAAATAGCTTTGAGGAAAACCAAGAGGCTTGTGGCGGTCCTTCTTTTTTTTTATAGCCGCGAGAACGCTTGAACTAAATCTTCAGATTTAGTTTCTTAACAATTGCGGCATAATAATACAGGCATATGATTCGCAATAACGTAAGAACGGATCCTTGGTAAAAACCATTGACCGCACTTGGATTTCAAAATATACGTGTCTAGGCAATTCTCCCCCCTCCCTTCCTCCGCAATCGCACGCCGCGTAGCCAATGTAAACCGACAAAAGCCGACTCTCTCGTAAAAAGTAACAACAATGGCAGTGCAGAAAAAAAATGTAAACAGCAATAAGTCGATCTGCGGGTGCGCTTGTCTCTGGTATATCCCAAAGTTCAGGCTACTTTCGCTCGTGATATATAGCCCGTGGCGTCAAATAATGACATTTCGTTTATTAAAACTTAAATAAATTGCGTATAGAAAACTCGTGCTCGTTCTGCATCGCGGACTAAAATCTATACAAATTGAATGCGCTCGAAGGTGTAACTGAGAGATAATTTTGCAATTATGAAATTTCAGACTCATAAATATTTAAGACTTTTTGTATATTATAAATGTACTTTCCGCGGTTATTAATGATAGGCTACAATATTTTTTTTTTATAAGTTTTAGATTATTTATAATATTTCTCCGATATATTAAAGGGTACATAATTCACATTTTATACTGCCTTAGATAAATTAACTTTTCTATTGTCATACGAAAACCGATAAGGATGGAGAGATAATCAAATAAGCCTATTCTCTCGTCTATGCAGCTGTAATCAGTGGCACACGATGCAGGCAGAAGGAAACAATGACCAGAAATGCATAAAAAAAAAGAAACTTTTCCTACGTTACAGCTGTCTTCCGTGAAATAAGTATATAAATAAATGTTTTAAATGCGCTATAAACATCTTCGATAAAAAAAATTTACTGCACGCTTCGAAACAATGAACAATTGACGTAACCTTGTAAATCTCGAAATTGCCTAAAAACCAATACGATTGCCGGTAGAAGCGGCAAATGAGTGAAAAATTCACAAAATAAACAGATTCCCAATAAAGAAGCGATATCTCCTGATTTATTTCCGATCGAAGAACCACCGTTGAGAAGGAGGGAAGGCCAAGTGTACCGCATGCGCAAATAAATACATACATACGCACTTGCAATACCAGACAGGACTATCGATAAGATGGCAATCTCTCTCTCTCTCTTTGAGTGCAAGGCGCACCAGCATAAAACCCTCTCCCGATAAAAATATTTGTCCGCAGGAGTAATGCATGCAAAGCAAAAGGCGCGGTAGTAGATTTAAAGGAATACGCGCTCTCCTCTTTTTCCACTTTTGTAGCCGAGCTCTTTTTTTTCCTTTCGTCGGCCGCCGTCTTCATCCTTTCAATCTTTTGTTTCGACTCCTTTTATCCAGCGCATTTTTCACTGTTACTTCACCTTCGTCCGACTATAGACCCGCCGGTATTTTGCTATTCGCGCCGTCTTTCGCCGGTTTCTTTAAAGAATCTTTTTTTTTTTCTCGCGCGTGCTATTTTCTCGGCTGCCGACGGTAGAGAAATAAATTGAAAGGGAAAGAGATGAAATATATTAGTGCGCCGTTAAGTAAACGAAGCATGCCGCGCGTACGAAGAAGTCATTCCGCCGTGTGCTGTATACAGTAATTACATTGATTTCGTCATGTGCTTAGACTTCGAAAGCGAGGAGAGAGAGAGAGAGAGAGAGAGAGAAAAAAAAAGGGGGATAAATTCCTGCCGGCCGGAATGTTCATCAGCCTTGTTGAGATACAAATAATTGCTTTGTGGTTGATATTTACCGCAAATTGCTAGATCTACATTAGGCCGTGCCCGTAAGAAAAGTATAGACAATCGTTAATTTAGAAAGTGAAATTCAAATTTATGCAAAATATTGCTTCCCCGAAATTGTTAATTGCCCCGTAGTTCGGCTTTCGCTTAACTAACCGACGCGCTTCGTATTTGTCTTCTCTCCGAAAAAGGTTCAAATTGAAGACAAGTTTTTCAGGGGACTTCTCTTTTTGTGTCAGATTTAAGTGGATTTAAGTGGTATAATTATCAATCTGGAAATCCTTCTTCGTTAGTCCTCTATTTTGGTTAGGCTGTTTCGAGACGAATCATCAGCTCTCGTCTTGTATTATTATTTTTTTTTTTGAAAGTTTTAATTTTATTTTAATTGCTTAATGTGTTATTTTCGTTTGGCTTTTGCTCAAAATTAATACTAAATATTCTGTAAAGAATCTATAAATATTTCTAAAATATTAGTTTTTAAAATAGTTAAAGGCATTCTTGTTAAAAAAAGTAATCCATTGTTTGTTTTAATTTGATTTGTTATATAAATTGAAGTGTTGCACAATTGATATGTTTTACTTTAATTGCCCGTTACATAAACTCAAAAAGCTTAGCAAAACATTGTTTTTATCGATCAAAGTCTTAACGCATATAAAACAACTCTAAAACTTTCTTCGAAAGTTGAAAACGAAAAAGTTTAGCAGTTTAAAAACTATTTTTCCCCGCCAAAGTATGCAATTATCGTTTTACATCCCACAATACGTGACGTAACACGCGAAAACCCGGCAAAAGTATCCGAAATCGCGTAAAGCAGCGAAAGTCTCCCGCAAGCTCTTTTTTTTTTTTTTTTAATAACTCGACCGTAAATTAAAATCGTCGTAAAAATGTAAGTGGAGCGCGGCGGCGGCGGCGGCTCGCAGAGACGAGTCTCTTTTTATCGAAGCCGCGCCGATAAACGTTCTCTTCCCCAAAAATGGTCCTCGGGACGGGTGGAAGTACTGGTTTCACACTCGACGTATGTTTGTTTCATTGTGCGCCGAAAAACCGGCGAAAAGGGAGAGGGAGGAAAAAGGGGCAACGTCTCTCGTTAGAGGTGCGGGTTCTCGCCCGAGTTTCGAAGCGTTTCGGGACGCTTGGCTTGAATTATTCATCGTCCGTCGTCCGCGGAGGGAGAGATCGTAAAAGCGCTTTTTTTACCGGACCGTTAACCTTGCTTAATTAAACACCTCAGGTGCGCCTCCCCGTCCCGGGAAAGAAGGAACAAACAACCGCGAGATCGCTTTCTCCCTCGGTCCCTTGCGCTTTGGATTGTTTCATTCTTCTTTTCGCTGCAGCGAGTTGCGTTGTACCTTTCTAGAGGGAACGATTCAACTCGCTAACGAAATTGAAAGGGAAACTTTTAATTGGTAAAATTTCTCGGCAACTTCAAACTTTACAGCTGAATTATTTTCCCGCAGGCCTTCCTGCCTTGCGCAACCTTTAGAGATACGTCTCTATCGAGCAGCGAGAGAGCTCCTCGCGCCAACGGAAGCACTAAAAAATGTCCTGCAATAGTTAAAACTTAACAGACTTAAATCGCGACGAGCAAAGAGAAGCCCGCGAAAAGCGAGGTGCGCGCGATATCGGAGGAAGAACACGAGTGATCCCGACGCAGAAAATGAACGACTCGGACGTGATCGTGTCGAGCGGCCACCGGTGCGCTCACCGCGGCCTCGTCAAGTACCCGAGCATCGACAAGAAGCTGTGGGACGACAGCAGCAGCTGGATCCTCCAGTGGGACAACATCGTGAAGCACCCGGGCGCCAGGGCCCGGGGCTGCCACTGCGACGTCCACAAGCCGCCCTGGCTCTACCCCAATTTAGGTATACGAGCCGCTCTCGGCTCCCCTTCTTTTCGAGGCGGCGGGCCTCGTTAAACTGGGCTTAATGAATTTTAGCACGTGCCGCACACCGGCTCTCTTTGGCAAACTGGATTTACGAGCTGAGGCTGCGTTCTCTCTTTCTCGCGAGCCGGTGCGCTGTTTATTGCGACTAATTGTATGCAGATTCGCTGAGAACAAACGGCCGTCGAGCGCGCGTGTATTTGCACGCGTAATGCTTTTTTAATTGGAGGCGCTAAAAAATTTTGATTGATGAAAATTGTCGATAAGGTTAAAAAGTTTCTTCGACTTTTTTTTCTGAACAATTTTTGTAATTGCAGATTTTATTCAATGAGAGAAAAAAAAAGTAGTAAAAATTATACTATTTTGTATCGTTGTTTCGTCGTTACTTCAGATATGAAAAGGAAAATAGTAATATTTACAGTATGTTGCGAATTAACTATATAATTTTCGATTTTAATATTTACTATTCATATAAAGTAAATATTATTATTTTTCTCTCAGTGTACATTGGAAAAATCTACTTTTTAATTGAAATAGTATTCATTACATTCGTCCTCTGCATAATCTTCTTTTCCTCTGGTTTTTTATGTGCTCAGGCTTCCCGGAAAATTACGCGATCGACATGATAAAATAAATGTCTTTCGTAGAATGTTTATGCAACGGAAACAATGAGAAGCATCATTCAATAAACTAGTTGTCGCAAAATGAATATACATTTTTTTACGTAAATCTACAAAGAAAAAAAAACTGACTCAATAATTACAATCGATGAAAATTCGACGCTGCAATTTGATTTTCAAAATGTTTAACAATGACCGACAATTATTTCGCCGAGAGTAACGCCAATTTCTTTCTTTTCTGTTACAGTGGGAAAAGAACTGGACGAACCGGACAGAGCGGTGAGTAAAGCGACGTTCACTATTGAATAACTCGATATGTGCGCGCGCCTATATATATATATACACAAAAATAAACTAAAACAGATGAATTACGAGCTCTCTTTCTATAAATGGCAATCGTTTGCATGTACGCAGATAAAATCGGCGCCGGTAAAAAGGTCGCCGAGCCTGCTGCAGAAGAAGAGCCAGTTCGGCCCGGCGAAGACGCCACCGGTCCCGCAAGGTATACTTCCACCCCGCTGTTCACTTTATTTTATATACGCCATTTTTCACAGCAACACCCCGTTATTACTTTGGTGTATTATTGTAAGAAAGGTTCGCTTACGACGAGCATGACTTACAACAATGGCAATTTTTTTTTTTTTTTCTTTTTTCAAATATTTATTTATGACGTGGGATTGCGAGACCGTCCGGTAAACCTATCCTTGGGAAGGTGAGAAGTTGAAATTACTTTCGAAGCAGTCGGAAAAGTTGGTTTAAAAATCCCTGTAGAGCGCTGAAGAATCATTTGCATTTTTTAAAACTGTTTGTTCTTGCTGATTATATAATAGTGAACAGTGTAACATCCTTTTCTTAATTAGTACTTTGCATGTAACCGGCATACATTAAAGTTGTAAAAAATATACCTTAGAATAGATTTCGAATAGTATTGAATATTAATAAATAATAATAAGCAGTTTTACTAAAAATGCGAATTTAACAAACTGTTTTTGTTTAATATTAAATAATGTTTGCAGGTCTAATTTTAAACTGTTCTGAAAGTAATTTCATTCGTGTACATCAACGGCTAAATTTATGTCCATAAGAACGATAAAGGAAACTTGAACGTTAAAAATTTCTAAAAGAGCTTATCTGAATAGCTAAAGAACTCGAAAAAACGGAATCTTCAGAATGTTTATCTCTTAAATCATGAGTAATTACTGGACGGTCAAGGACTCCATGTTCAAGTTTTTATTGTATTAATTAATTATCTATTTGTAAGCCATGCAAGAAAAAAATTATTAAAATTCCTATATTGAAATATTTTAGAAGTTAAATAATATTATGATTGGCTATTCTATTGCAATGCAGTAATAATTTTTTTCTCAAACAAACCATTCCACGCTAAATGTAATTTAGAAAAGAACGTCCGCTTTGCTATTAAATATCAGTGTAAATAAAAAAACTTAATATTTTCAAATTCACAATTACCAACACGTAATATATATACCATGAACTGCATAAAAGTTTAAAACTTCTCGCATGTACATGTCAAAGTAATATACCTTCATCCAGTAATCGTCACCGAACACCTAAACAAATCAGCAAGCTTCAAAGCAGCTTCGAGCGCGCGGACGCCTTAGAGAAAGTTTGACCATTATTATTTTGTTCTTTTTTTTTTTTCTTTCGCAATTGCATAACGTGCGATTCACTGCGCGCCGCTCGAGATGCTAATTCGTCTCGACCGGCGAGCTCGAACAACTGCACTCCCGGCTTGAAAAGAAAAAAAAAGAAAAAAGAATCAGTCTCGGAGGCGCAGCCGCGCTCTGTAACAAATTTCGCCGGGGCTCTCACTCTCTCTCTCGTAGTGCGCAAGACGTGTGTCACACGTTAACATCTCACAGTTAAAGCTTGCTAACCGTTCACTTGCATGACAGCTCGAACTGGTAACTCAGCAACAATCGCAAGGGCGGCCTCCTTCAAACGAAATCCGCCGGTTAAGTCCACCCTATCAGGTACCTAACACTATTTAATTTTTCATGCACATTGTTTTGTTCCTAGTTTATAGTTTTCTCCTGAGCCTGGTGGCCAGTCGTCAATTCTGTCGTTCAGTTTAGGATGTAAAATTTATTACGATTAATCCTCTTTTTAAATAAAGTTTTCCAATAAAGATTGAGAATGCACTGGAAGGTGAATAAAAAAGCAAAGGAATCGTACCAGTTAAAGAGCACATTATTTTTCTTTACACTTACATTATAGTCGACGGATCCATTGTTTTCCGACAAGCAAAATCCTTACGAATGAGCAAGTTATTGCTAAATGAATAAGGAGAACGTACACATAGTTTTGTATCCTGTTAATTATTCATGCATTTTTAACTGAAGATAGATAACGTGAATACTTGACTGGCTTTTTTTAATCTTGAATTGCTTGTCAAGCTTAAAATGTTAGGCTTTATGATTTTTTTCAATTCTACAAGCGTTGTTTTATTGCACCTTAATAAAGTGGAGGAGAACTTTGACGTCGCGGCGCTAATTAAAAAAGCGAATGGCCACCAGAATCATAAGAATTGTTTTACGTATCAGCTGATTTTTAATATATCTCACTCTATTCTTTCAAGTTCATTAGCAACCCATATTTCAGGTATTGCATTATAAATGTCTGAATAATTGCTTAATGGCTACTAAACATGCACAAAATCACGAAAACGCTGTTAAAATTAAGATAACCAGTAATTAAGCGAGACGGAAACGACTGACTGATTTATAAATTTCTAATAGGACAAGCCGGCGCAGTCGACGAGGAAACTTTCCTCACAGCCTTCGAAGATGTTCCTCCGGTAAAGCTGTTCTCCAGTAAGGATCTTGAAGATCAAATGAAGGCCATCAGAGACACCATTGGAGATGACAAGAAAGACTGGAAACAAAGGACGGACAGCGTACGTATTAAAAACTACGTAGTAACTTTTTTTTTTCAAATCCAGCGAGACATTTTCTAAGATAAGTGTTTCGTTGATTTAGCTGAAGAAAATGAGAGGGATCATCATAGCCGGCGGCCCAAGCTACGAGGTGTTCACAGCCTGCTTGAAAGACATCCAGAGGCCCTTCGACTCAGCCTGCATGGATCTTAGATCACAGGTGGTGCGAGAGGCCTGCATAACCCTCGCTTATTTGAGTCAACAGCTCAAGAATAAATTCGCCAGTTTCGGCGAAACGGTTCTGCCAACGTTAATGAACCTCATACAAAACAGTGCCAAGGTAAGCAATGACAAAAACGCCGAGCAGAGCAGAGCGCGCCTATCCTTATTCTAAGAGCGCGCGCCGGCTCTTTGTCGCCGGCAATCAATTTCCAGCAAATTAAAATCTCTTTGCTGGCATCCAGCCCGATCTATCTCTCGCTAATAAGTCCCGCTTCCTTTTTTTCGCGCAAAGGTCGTCGCGTCGGCTGGTGCAGTGGCGGTGCGCTTCATACTGCAGAACACACACAGCAGCCGCTACGTGCCAATTATAGTGGCGTCGCTCAACAACAAAAGCAAAGACATTCGCCGAGCGACCTGCGAGTATCTGCACTTGATTTTGCAGTCTTGGCAGACGGCTATATTGCAGAAGCACGTCAACATACTTCAGGATGCGATCAAGAAGGGCATGGCCGATTCGGATTCCGAAGCTAGAGCCTTCGCTAGAAAGTGAGTGTAGCATTATTTTCTTTTTTTTTTTTTTTTTAATGCTCCAATCAATGTGCTGACGGTTTGAAAAATTCCTATTCGTTTCAGGTCTTACTGGGCTTTCAAAGAACACTTTCCCGAGAATGCTGAAGCGCTGCTCAATAGTCTGGATGCAACGTACAAACGTGCTTTGATGTCGCTGAGCAATAGCGGTAGCATAAACAGCCTGAATGCAGTTTCGAAAACTACAAGTGTTAGTCCTCGAGTTCCTAGACCAGCTATGAGTGCCGCAGGTGTGTATACCAAATGAAATTGTCAATTGATCCGCAAAAGAGGATCTTTCGGAAATGAATATTTTTACAATGGAATAGATATCTGCTGAATGTTTTTTCTTTAACGGAAGATCCTTTTTAAACAATATCATCTTCATTTACTCATTGCGAAAATAGGTACGGATCGTTTCATAAAGTTCAAGCGTACTTGTTAAATGTTAAGTGACGTAAAATTAAAGTCAGTAACGCAGGACACTGCCGAGCCCTAGAATTAAAGAATAATAGTAAAAGCTGACTGTAAATGTTTGGCTTTCTTTTCCATGCTGCTTTATGTGACTTGACATTGCATTACGCATACGAAGGTAGTACGGAAAACTTGCATCATACTCAGGGCCAGCTTCATGGCCCGCTCAGACGTACTCCGTCCTTGCCACGGTCTTATCGACAATCTGGGATTCCGATTCTTCAAAGACCTACTGATAATTACTGTAATTTTTATAATTGCTTAGAAGTATTCCCATTATTGAATCTTTTTTTATTATCTCAAATAGTCTCCAACACAAGGAATAAAAAGACACTTGCACGTTTAACCCCTTAGACTTTGAAATCAGATATTTGTAACTTGCACCGTATCGTAACAAATCATATATTTTTATAAAGTAAAAAACACGAATACTAAAACAAGTAATTCCATTTGATAATCATTTTTAATTCATTACATCACAAAGTATAATTGCAATATTTTACTTTAATAATGACACATTGACTAAATCTTTTCATTTAAATAAAAAATTATTTATATCGTTTAATTTTAGTCTGTACTTTTAGTAATTTATATTTGTATAATTTAGTACATTAACTTTTTGCATAATTTTCAATTCATGTAGCAATCGTAGTTTTTAACACCAAAATTAATAAAATATAATTGATTTAAGATCGCGTTTCTCCTGGAGTAAGATCTACAAGTGCCATCGATCTTCATGCAGCTCAACGAGCCAAAGCAAGAATGAAGTATGCGTACCTGAGTCGACAAAAAGCTACACTTCGTAAGTATACTGCGTTCGAAAATCTAATTTTATTTATACGTTCTAACAAAAAAATTTAATTAAATGTTGATGCATTTTTTTATGCTAAAAGACAATGACCATGGTGGTCAACCAAGTAGACAAGGTATTTCTGCTTTGATTTTTCTGTGTTTTTCTAGACATAGTATTGAAATGCATTAAAAAATATGTACTATAATTATTCTTTTTTTTTTTCAGCTCGACCAAATAAATCGCCAGAATCAAGTTCTACAGCGAGTCCTGAAAGAATTGCACGAACTCGAACTCGTGTATCTGGCGTTTCGCAATCCCAACGTAAGTTTTTTGTATTTTAATTTATTTACATTCTCTTCCTTTAAATATTAAATTTATTTTTATTTGCCGTACATAGCAAGCAGTAGATCAGGATCACCGGCGTCAAGATTAAGTTACGCTACGTATAATAGAGAAGGAGAATCTCTTGTTCCAAGATCCAGAATGCTGTCTGACCATGGAATGAGGAGTTCAGGAAATAGTCGTGAACCTAGTCCTCAACGGTTTGGATTTGATAGAAGTTTCGGCAGTAAAGTGAGGTATGAAACCTATTTTATTTTCTATTATTTTTTTAGGGAATATAAAAGAATTTTTGATAAAGTTAAAAATTTTTAATTTTTAGAAGTAGGAATTTGCATATGTCGCCAACAGACAGGCCTCCTTCTAGGCCGGTAATGGCACAAAAAATGCTGCAACAATCACGTGAAGCAGAATCTGCTTTAGCTGACGCTCTTACCTTCGATAGTATTGACAGCTACACAAGAACGCCGAAAGGGAAAGGTGATCATAGCGATGACAGTGAAACCAGTAGTATTTGCTCCGAACGCAGTCATGACAGCTTTCGTAGACCTAGTGATGTAAGTATCGGGTTAATTCTGTACCCTATCATCTATTTTTACTTCAACTTACACTTCATTATTTTAAAAATCAAGCATACATTAACTTCATTACTTATCGCGTTCATACTTTTATTTTAAATTACGCACTTTATACATTATAATCATGACAATTTCAAATAAAAGCTGGTTGTATTTCCTTTTCTCTTTGAAAAAGACTATTTAATAAATAATATTATTATTGAATATTTTCAATTTTTCCTATTTATGTTTGTGTTAATCAATGACAAGGTTCAGTGGTTTATAACTCTTGTATTATATTTTACAATGTTCTGCATTAACCGATAGAAATCATGATTTAAAATCGTGCATAATGATTTAACAGTCCATTGATCTATCGGTTAAGCCACAATTGACCCTTATATTGAAAATTTTATGATTGTTAAAAATAATCGAGTTCTTGTGTTGTTAACATAACTTTTGTTTTCGTTTGCTTTTTTTTGTTCCTACCTGTTAATTTCATTTGGACTAATTGGACGTGCCCATTCTTTATAAAACATCGTGTTTTGATCTTTTTCCACCTTATTAGTCGTTTTCATGGAGTGGCTCCCAGCAAAGACTGTATCGAGATTTGTGGGATCAGTCAATCCCGAAGGTTTGTTTTATTTATTCATACTCTGTAATTTATTTTATGCCTCCTAACTTAACACTCTAATCTTTGAAGTAATATATAAGTAATTCTCTCAAAGTTTTCAAAATCCCAATTAAAAATAAAGCATACATTTTTTTTGTCGTACATATTGATCAGAGTTTATCAAGCATTATTTTTAAATTATAAAAAACAAATAATCATCAAATAATAAATTAGTTTTTAGTAAAAAATATTAATTTTTTAGCATACTTATTTCATTTCACATTTTTTATGTAAGATAAAAAAATTTAAAAAATAGTTAGTTTTTCAACAGTACCTCCAATTTATTTAATAAACAAAAGCTCATAGGACGAGTATACACAAAAATATGTAATGTGCAATAAATATATGTAATATATAATACATAATGGAGACGTTTAATCAAAGATTACAAATAACTTTCTGGCTTCTTTACTCTTTTTAAAGGTAATATGTAAATCTTGATAATCTTACCCATTTTACCTAAGCTGATTAACTTGATTCCTTATCTTAACTAAGCTGTAAAAATGATTTAGGTAATTTCTTAAATTTCTTAACTTGTTAAATAAATGTAGGATATGTTTTCGTTTCAATTTTTCAACATCATCAGATACAGTGCAGTTATCAGTACAATTTCAATTTTACGCAGAAGCATCAGGTACATCGACATGGAAAAATTTGGAGGAATTACTTATATATGAATATCTATCGTATCACCACGTTTTACACTTTTTACCACGTTAATTTATGTTTTTTTATAACATATTCATGGACAATTACATTAATTTTACTTTACAAATGAAATAATTATTAAAACATTTTATTGTAAATATTTCTATATTTATTTTGTATATTTAAAAGAAATTTTATTCACGGCATTTGAAACATTTTAACAATTATGATAACATTTTATCATAATCAAAATTATTTGAACATAAATATAAGTCCAACACTTGTGTTTAAGTCGTTTGAATAATTATTTTTTTTCTTTTATTTATTGAATAATTATTTAATGAAAACAACATTATAAACATTAATTTCCTTTTAACAAGTATGATCTAAATAATTAATTATTTTTATAAAATATTGTTAAAAAGTTTGTACTGATATAAACAATAAATTGTATAACACTTTTCTTGTTCTTCTCCTCTAAATTTGAGCGAATCTTTATCTAATCTATAATAGCATGTCATATTGCTTGTAATGAATATTTTGTATGAAAATCTCTTTTCTGTACTTACCCAAGTAATAAAGTTTAATATTTTTAATTGATAAAAACAACTTCAATTCTTTTTCTAAGCATTTTTTTATAATATTTATTTTATTTTTATAGGATATCAAAGAAATTATTGAAAATTGTGGTCACAAGCATTGGGCTGATCGTAAAGAAGGTTTATTAGGCTTGCAGCATTTTCTATCTAGTGGATATACATTAAATGCAACAGAATTACGTAAAATTACTGATATTTTCGCAAAGATGTTTATGGACTCGCACACTAAAGTTTTTAGTTTATTTCTTGATACACTAAACGAATTAATCCAGACTCATTGTGAAGATCTTGGTGACTGGCTATATGTTTTATGTACTCGTCTTCTCAATAAATTAGGGACAGATTTGCTTGGATCAATTCAAACTAAAATTCACAAAACTTTAGATGTTGTAAGGTAAGTTTAAGAACTTTATTTTTATTAATAACTTCTAAAATAATACAAAATTACATTAAATGCTTGAATTTGATTTTTACAGAGAGTGTTTTACTGGTGAACAACTATTACCGTCTGTAATGCGATTTTTGACGAATCCTACTCAAACACCGAATTCTCGCGTTAAAGTTGCCACTTTGACGTTCATTGCTCAAATTGCTGAAACTGCTGAACCGTCCGCTCTGAATAGTTCTGCGGGGCCAGGGCTTGCAAGATTGTTAGATTGGACAAATGATGTAAAAAGTCAAGATGTCAGAAGACATGCCCAAAATGCTGTGATTGCTCTTTATAATTTAAATCCATCACAAGTTACAATGATTCTTTCAGAACTGCCAAAGTATTATCAGGTAAACTTTCGATATCAATTCAATCATACTTTTTAATTATTTAATATTTTCAGGGTCAGAGATTCATACATGTACACCTATTTTTCTTTCGTTATTTGCTTGTAACTCTCATGTTTTTTAATAAAAAATTTATGCAACCCAGCTTTTTATACTTCTAAATAGTTAATTAACATAAAGTTACATGAAAATTGTGTTATTTATTTTTACTGCATTTATTAATAAATAAAGTATAATGATAAATTTACTTTGTTTAAATCAAAATTGGCAGTTAAAAGTTATGTAGATAATGCTATATCCGAAAGTATTTTGAATATTACTGACGGTAGTTGTAAATATAAATTGAGCAACAGTTTTATACAATTAAAAAAAAAATTGAAAATGAAAAATCCAATATAGCAAACCTTGAATCTAATCAAAAGTAATCATCTTATTACAATTGCTATTTTGAATTTTGAAGTTTTTAAAATTTTGATCCCAGAATCAAAATGTTATCGACCCCAAAAACCCATGTATTTTATAATTTCAAATTAAATTGAAATTAATTATACATTAATACGAAATTTTTAGGAAGCTGCTTTACCTCTTGTCCAGAGTCACTTAAGAAGATCGTCAGCTACGAGTACCCCAGCTTCTCCTGGAACTCCTCCGCCCAGAGTACCTAACTCACCAGCACGTACGAAAGTAAAAACGGAAAGTGAAGCTACAGATGATAGTTTAAATCCAGAAGAAGTTTATAGGTATGTATTTAAAATTCTATTACTGTTTATTTAAAATGTATAATTTCTTTCGAATAATCCTTTATTTTGTATATTTTTAGATCCTTGCGGCGTACAACAGCAGAAATTCAAAATTATGGATTTGAACGTTTAGAAAGAGCAACTACTAGTAAAGATAGTGGTATTAGTAACATGGCTGATGTAGAAGAAAGATTAGAAGGCCTTACCTTATCAAATTCTGTAAGCCAGTTTTAATATTTGCAACCTTTAGTATGTTGTTTATATTCATTTCGACTACGATTTATATATATATATATATGTATATTAACCACTTTGTAATTTACAATCTGTCGTTAATAATTACAATGACAATAAGTAAATATTCATAATTTACCTGTAAATTAGTTAGTTTTGTGGTTTTTAATGATTTTATTTTAGCAGTTTTTATTAGTTTATTGTTTTGCTCTGTTGTTCTACCTCTTTCTTTTCTGAGATCAGAGGTTTCGTCTTCTACAAGTGATTCAATTTCTTGTCGGTCATTTAGATCGACTAAATGGTCCGTATTGTGCAAATTCACTTTAAAACACGTCCTTATCGTTTTCTTTGATATTTATGAAACTCTATTTTCATTTTTTTAATGACTATTATTAATAAATAATTTTCAGATTAAGCAGTTTAAATTGCCTACTCCACTTACAAAGATCGAGATTTAGGATTGTTGCCTTTTTTGACTTGATAATGATTCGTGTTTTTGGTTTACTGTTTCATTTGATTTTTCTGCTGATTCTAATCTTAATTTTATTTTGTGTTAGAGTATAGTTGTTTAGTTAGTAGTCCTGGCTTAGGATTTGTCGTTTATGTACTTTCACTTCGCTAGGGCTGCTTCTACCTCTTTTCTTGGTGTCTATTAATTGCCAATTTTGGTCGTTGGTTAACACATTTTTACTTTTATGACTGTTTATTGTGGTCATTATGACCAGATTTAAAACATATGAAACAGTTGTATTTCGTTTAATATCTTTTTAAGCAGGATTAATTCTGAAATAAAAGAAAAACAATGTGTTATTAGTACACACTATTTTTATAATGGCTGCTGCCACTTCACATCTGATAGAGAGTTAAACAAATAAAACCTATTATATCGGATGCTAAGATGACACATTGATTTATACTTATGCGTGCAATAAATTTTTAGGGCCGATCTTCTTCTGTTTCTTCGCCGACGCAACGAGGTAAAACTGTTGCCAATGTGACGGTCAATGGTTCGAACGATACAATTGCTGGTGATCTTATACTACCTCAAGAAAATAATGGATACAAAACCCATGGTTCCTCACCTGACTCTATTAGAGGACCTGAAGTTCTTGATAACACGTTAAAGATTTTGCAGTCAGAAGAATCTCAAATTACGGAAAAAGTGGCTGCATTACAAGAATTTCAGCTCTACGTTCGCGAGGGTGATGCACTTTATATAAAACAAAATTTTAAGTATGTTTATATTTAAATTTCTATATTTAAATAATTTCTAGTAAGAATTCGGTATTTCATATTTTCATTTTACTTTGCAGAAGACTTTTAAAAACATTAATAGGAAGTTTAGCAAGTGACAATAAAGAGATGCAGATTGAAGTGCTTCAGTCCCTCATAGACATGCTAAAGTGCCCCGAGTTAGCAGAAAGTTTCTCTAACTACGCAGAATTACTAGTTTTAAAAGTAATAAGGGCACATAAATTTGACGATCAAAAACCTGATACGATTAGCCTCGGCAACAGCCCTAGAAATACGGTAAAATCTGCTGAGGTATATTGGGTGTTGTTTTCTTTCTGTTGCACTTTTTATTTAAGTCTATTTAATTTTCGTTATGGAAATAAAGTAGGTCTTAAATCTTAATAAACTTATATAAAGAAGTAGATTTTAATTACTCTTACAAAAAAATGGCCTATTTTGAATGCTAATTAAATATATTTAATTTATCTGGCATGATTATTCTTATATTCGTTTTTGCATTTTGAATTTTTCTCTTAATTGCATGAATTACTGATAGCTTTTTTTATTTATTTTAGAAGCATGTTCACTTTAAATACTGCAAATATTAGGCGAAATGCAAAATTAGTACTTTTTAATCTATACTACACTATGTGTACATAGAATTAAAAATATCTAGTACTTTATAATATAATTTTATAAAGTTTTAATAAAAAAAATATTGTCAATTTTTCAAACAGGTACTTCGAATGGCAGAAAAATGTGCAGCAACAGTAGCTGTGATTTTGCCACCCGAGCAAACAATTCAATTTGCTTCGTCAATGATGACTACAGAGCCATTCCCAAAAAATATGGGTGCAATTAAAATGCTCCACAAAGTTGTGGAACATTATGGTCTGGAAGCAATAGAACCCCACTTATCGAAAGTTATGCCAGGTCTTATAAAGGTAATAATTAAGAAATGTTTCAACAGTTGAAAATGCTCTTAATAGAAAAAGTCGTACAAAATGCATGGGCTAAGAAAATTATTCACATTCTAGTTTTTTTTAAACGAGCCCTTTATATTGAAAAATAATAAACATTGGTCATAAAATATATCATTAATAGTTTAAAACAGTAAAAAAGAAAATTTTAAATTTAATCGAATTTATCTCTCAGAATGAAGAAAATGTATCTATACAAATAATTATTAAATATGCGTTTCATAAGTAAGATTGGAATTCTGCAGACAGAATTAATTAAAAACGACATAGTAGAATAAAATCCAAAATTATTATCAAAAGAATAAAAATTGCTAAGATATAGGCGTGCTGAGTTTGAAATAAGCTAACTGATTTTCAGGCTTATGATGATGCCGAGTCAACAGTGCGGAAGAGTGCAGTTTTCTGCATGGTGGCAATACATGCTGCGGTAGGGGAGGAGGCACTCAAACCACATCTGAGCTCATTGTACGGCAGTAAACTCAAACTTCTCAATATCTACATTGAGCGGGCGCAACAGGCCAGTAGTCATCCAGCAAGTCCGCGTAGTAACAGTGACAAGAATTAACGGGATGATGGCTGACATCGTTGGTTAGTTTTTATTGCACTTGTGGCGGTGGACGCCGTGATACTAAAATCGCGATTACGAAGAGATTAGTGCGCCTCAGAGGGAGGCGTGAACGGTTATTCTTCCAATTTCTTCTTAGCAAGTCCGAGCTCAGAGTACAAAAAAGGACTTTTAAAATACACACTTCGCTGCAGATAATGACAAAAACAAGGAAGTGGAGGAAAGAGTAAAAAGATATTCTCAGTCTAGTGTCAGCGATGATTATCTTGGCGCGAATGGATTTGCTTAATATCTTCGTTTATCTTACTGAATGAACGACTGTGTAAATAACTCGATGGACATTTTATGTAAAAGAACGTTAAGCGCACTTGCTTCGGGTTTTTAACGCTGGTCGATCGGTGCTTTTTAGTGTATAGCACTGTAAGCAATAAAAGAGAAAAATCAATTTGTCGCACTACCAATATTTCAATGATGTAATAAGACTAGCATACCTTGATATACAAAAGATATTGAAAAATATGTAATAAACTTTTAAAGAAGGAATCCTATTTAATATTTTTCTGAAATGTCTTAAAAGATAGTCATAATAAAAAAGAAGTGTATAGCTATTTAATGTAAATCTTAATCGATTTATTCTTAAAAATTGAGATCAAGGTTGAATGAGCTTATAATTTAATAAGCGATTGGCAAAAGGTATCGATCGATCAAGGTTATCTGTTAACAGTGCATAATAGTCGAGAGCTGTTTCGCTCATAACACGTGCAAGATTCACATACAGGAACATATGCATACGCATAAACTTATACAGTGAATTTGACTTCCAGCTAGAAGAATTCTAGCTTCATGCGCTGCATCGATGTCCCTCCCCTTTTTTTTATTTTTTTTCTTTACGGATTGTAAGTTCGAAACGAGAATGAATGGTTACACTCGGCAATTGTTTATCCGGCGTTTGAAGTACTCAATATTTTGAATAGATACACGAAAAGGATGCATATTATGTAGATTTGTACGTGCTAGTCAAGAATCCTGAAGGACGCACAAGGCGCAAGGGACACAAAGAACTAATCAGAGCATTTCTCCTTGAAGAAGTCGGATATAGGGCAAACGAGAGTGGAGGATACGTGAAGTAAATGGCAAAAAAGAAAAACAGAAGTGTGAGTGATATATCGAATGAAAGTAATTACGAGTTCGTTTTAGTGACTCGTCTAATTGCCAATTTCATGCGAATCGATGCTAAATCAAACCTAATTCATAATTTTCATTGAAATAATCCTTTCGTGCCATTAACCATTTTTTTATCTGCATAAACAAGCAGTTGCGAATAACGTTCATCCATTTTATATAGTCTGTAGTATAAGGGGCTATGCAGTATTGTTATCTTCAATATAACTTTTTATATAAATAAAAAAACCATTTCGTGAACGCAGATTCAATACATTTATGAATTTTAAGTTGCTTGTATTCAAATAAACTTGTTTTGAATTTACTTATGTGAAGTATAAAAAATTAAGGATTGAAATTTTCGCAAGTTAAAGATGAAAGTGCCAAAAAGGTCAAATATTAAATTTAAAAAATTATACTTAAAATACTCATTTTATTGTATTTTAAAAATTTTTGTTAGTTTTTGTATAACAACTAAAAGTTTATTTAATTGTTGGGATTGAGAATAGTGGCTTTTTAAAATTTCAAGAAAAAAAATGATAAAAAATGGTAGAATTCAGATTTTTATATCTCTGAAAATATATAGCCCCAATTTCCTTGTCCTGATTCTAGTTTCTTCAGAACGGCTCGAAAAATAGTCTCAGCGTGTACCAACCGTGTATATATATATACAGATTATTATAAGTAATGCTAGGTCTTACGCTAATATAGTATTAACATTCGAATAGTTTTTTCACCGCACTGTGTGACCGCTCTGAATAATGAACTTCGGAACAGCCACATTTTGTATTGTATCGTTTATGAATGCTTGTTCTGTTAAGTTTTTGAGCACTATTATTGGTATGACATTATTAACCTTAACTCTTAGACATCGACGCTCAAGAACGCAAATAATCAATAATGCAGTAACGATTTGTCGAATTACTGAGATACTATTTTTTTTAAATTAATTTTGAATGCGATAAACTACATTTAATTAAAACTATTTTTTCTTTTTTCTATTTCGTTAATAATTCACAAGAATAATTACTATTCAGTATTCACTGAAAAACGAATATTGTCGATAGTCTTATAAATTTTAAATAACGAATATTTTATTTATTCAAAATTTTTTCATTGGTAAATTGAAAAGAATAAGTTAAGAATTGTAATGAATATCATCGTCAAACTAAATAAACTAAGTTGTTTATAATAAGAGCTTTAGTATAGATTTATAACACTCTAAAAAAACTTAAAGCGTTACAGCATGCAATTTTAAATTACTTTATTATATAAGTCAAATGATTTATCCGTTATTAAAGTAAAAAATTAGTTTTTGAGAATAATACATTTTTCTTATTTATTAGTAGTGTAAATATTTATAATAAGAATGTATAAAATACATTGAGGCATTTTTACGTATCACAGCAATTCGACAATCTTGCTCAAAGGTTGATGTGTGTTATGTAAAAAAAGAGGAGTGAACCTTTATAGGTACATTAGTACCTGTTTTGTATTGCAGACGTTTCGCTTTTATGATACTTCAAGCAACCTATTTACAATAATAATATTAACTATTGCAATAATAGTAACAAAAACGTGTTCGAAAAATTGATTTTTTGAAGTTACCATAATCCTCGCCATCCTTGCTTTATAATTTTTTTCCTAAAACATAATTATCTTAACTCGTCCTTATGAAAAATTATTATAAATCTAAGTCTTACCAAAATATTTTATTATTATATTATGCAGAAAATATATTAACATTTAAAATTATATCTTAGAGAATCTTTCAAGGATTTTCATATTATAACAAAAAAACTTTTTTTTGTTGAGATTACATATTTATTAGTATTGTTAGAGATAGCTGTAAATTTGTAATGAATATTTATGTAATTATATTTTGCAAAAGTGAAATGTTGCATTTTCAAATTGTCATTATTAAATTTGTGAACATTGTTAAATTGAAATGATTTTCAATTTAACAATTATGATATTTTTGTTTTAATCTATCGTTGCAAGATAATATTAAGTTTTTAAAAAAATTATAAAGAGATATCAAGTATTGTGATAAATCATTAAAAAAGTTTAAAATAATTTTCTATAAGGACAAGTAGAAAATTGAAAAAAATATGTGTATTAATTTTTATTGATACATGTAATAAACTCTTAATTTCTCAAAACTTGCTTGTATACGCAATGAAAAAATGTGATTCCTGTTATTTAAGAAATTTTAAGTATCAATCCATGAGAAAATTAATATTAAGAAAGTTTCACAGAAGTAAAATGCTAATTGATCGACGAAACTTCGACTGCCTCCATTTTTCTTCATGTAAGTAATATACACGCGTAAATATTGTTTAGCACCTTTAAAGCAGATGGGGCGTACTTTTAAATAAACAAAAATGTTATCTGTATGTGAGAAAAGGAACAAATGAGAAAATGATATGTGCAATGCAAAGAGAGGTCTGCAGAATTTTTTTCACGCTAAATGGTTTAATACAATGGAATGCATCGGCTACTTCGACGATGAATGAATAATAATATATCTGTATTGTTACTGTAATTGCCAACTTGAAATAATAAATTAAAGTACTGCGACAAAACTGTAATTCATTTGCATTATAGTGTGCCTTTTTTTATTAAAATTTACTCAGTTGATCACCCTCAAAAATAAATAGTTAAAACATAGTCTTTTAATTTATTTAAGTTTTACGATAAAACGTGTTAGTAATTTTTTTTAAAACTGTTTTGTATAAACATTCTAAAGAATTAACTAAATTTCTTACTACAATCATTTAAAATTTTTCTAAATCAATTCACTGGGGTTTTTTTAGTAGAAAAAGAAAATTCTTAAGTATACTATTAATAAACAATTAGTGAACATGTGCTTTATCAATATTTATTTATCAAATAATCAAAAAATAACACAAATAATACTAAAATCTTACTAAAATATAACTAAAATGTCATAAACTATTGTAAAAATCTTTCTAAATCTTGTGTTCATACTTGTTCCCGCAGTATAGATCCTTTCCATAGAGTTAACAATACACACTTCCAACTGCTCGTTGATGCGATTTATGCGTTATTATTAGTCAATAAAACGTATAATACATTATTCAAAGAGAATCTGAAGCAATTGTACAAATTAATTTAAATTAAAATTTTAAATCTAAATGTATTATTTTATTAATATTCTATTTTTTGTCTATAAGACTAAAAAGTTCTAGCTGTATTTTTCATTGGTTGTACGTAAAATCTTAAAAATTAAGTTTACTAATTTAATATAAAGAATTAAAATTAAGTAAAATGGTAAAACACGATGATAAAAATGTAAATACTACAACCAAGTACATTTTTATAAAAATATACCATCTTGTTTTTCAAATCTGTGCAAATCGATTGCATTATGGTTTTCGTAAACATATCAAAAACTAAAAAATCGCGTCATTCGCCTATAAAAAGAATGGCAAGGGTATGGTTAGTCCACATAAGAATCGTGCACATATTAATTGTACACACGTTAGCATCAATGAAATTTATATATAGATGATGTATCGGGCTATGCTAACTTGTGCACTATTAATATGTGCACGATTCTAATTGTGTGTACAAATCATAATTTGCCTAAAGAAAAAAGCATCATTCAAGCATAATGAGGAACAATCAAATCACATCGCATGACAACAGTCCTCCAGTTTGCATATCATCACAGTTCTTTTTTTATTTTTATTTTTAAAAAAAACACAAGTATTCCTATACGCGTCCACGCGTGAGACGCTTCATTTAACTCGCAGGCTCCTTTCTCACTTTAAACGATTCATCGACTCGTTCCCATTCTTAAATATAAACGCAATGCAAAATGATAATAGGAAATTAAACGACAAATATAATAAATTGGCTAATTACACATATATATGTGGAGTAACATCTCGTCGAAAAGTTTAATGGCTCTCACTTCGTTTCTTGCACATCACTAACATGATAAATGATTAAGTAAACACATTGAAGAACACGCTAAAAGAAAATACTTTTGTTTCATCACATTATTTACCAACTGAAAATAAAGGTAACCGACGAAATTTGGCTGAATAGCGAAAAAATATATATTTACAATTTTTATTTTTAGCATTAATTATGAATAATTTATCTGCAGTGCTATTTTAATAACAAGAAACAAATTGACTAAAATAAAAAATTATTTCTGTACTATAAGTTATTAAAAAATGTGATGGTTACAAATAAGCTTTATTATTAGAAACAGAGCATTGTGCTTTTTTTTTCGAAAAATTATTTTGTAATTTAAAATATGATTGCCAACGTTAACAATAATAGGTAAACAAAGTAAATACTTTCAGGGGACGCATGTAATCGTCTTACCTGTGCCACGTACGATGTATTAATATATTATTATATTACGAAACCAGTAACTTTTAAACTTTGATATTTCCATTATTAAGATTAGCAGTTCAGTAAATAGTTTATTTACTTTTGTTAAGCCACTTCGTGCGTAGATTTATTGAAGACAACATTGTTGCATTTAATATTCTATATTTATATATTCCTGTTTAAAAAGACCTGTTTATAGAATTTGATTTATATACTTCAAATATATAATTTATATGAAAGTATACCAAGAAATAAATACATTTAAGTACGTAATTTTCGTTAATTTAAACGAGATCAATAATGTTGAGATTTTCTGTAAATTTTTTGAATGTAAAAAAAAGTAGCCTTGCAGTAGTCCCGGAAACATAATAATAATTATAAGTCTGAAAATTTTGTCTTTATTATTATTTGTTGCAATTAAAAAACTACTTTTTACTTTGAACCATTCAAAATTAAGTACTATTTTTTTTTTATCCAATCATATATAAGAACAGATATTTTCGCGAAAATAAAATTCAGAAATAAATGAAAAACCAATAAAAATTCAACAACTTTTATTCAAGTACGCATTGATATTTGATTTTTATATATAAACTTATTTTAAAACGAAATATCGGTAATAAACACTATTTTGTCGATGTTCTTTGACAACATTACTTTCGTCTTACAAAGAAACGGATCCAGAATGCCTTGAATATAAAAAACAACTGGTTTTCGAAAACCTTGGCAATCTTCTTAACAAGAAAATATCATAGCTTACTCGGACTGCCTTCGAAAACAGCCGCCACGAGCATGTAATCGAGAGCGTTGGCAATCAGATTTTCAATCGCAAAATGCGCTACGGAAGAGATTACGGCCTAGCGGAGATATAACGAGAGCGAGCGAGCGAGCGAGAGAGAGAGAGAGAGAGAGAGAGAGAGTTCTTTTAAGCGGTCTGGGCGGTTTTTGGTGAATTGAGGGGTTGGAGGGCGGCCGCCTGGGCCTTCTGCTGGGCGCGTCGCTTGGCCCGGCGCTTCTTCGCCTTGGCCTCGGCGCCGCAGGCCAGGAAGTTGTTGTGGAAGTACTCCTCGATCTCCGAGAGCTTCTTGCCGTGGGTCTCCGGCAGCAGCAGCCAGACGAACACCGAGGCGCCGACCGACACGCCCGCGAAGAACCACTGGATGCCGTGGGAGCCTGGGAGGGTCAGAAATTTTTTAGAAATTCCCTTCGAAACGATGAATATAAGGATGTCTAATGTCGATACCGACCTCCTAGGAACTCTGTTAAATCTCTGTAGCTTTGGACGGCTGCGAACATGAGAATGTTGGCGATAGAGTAGCTGATGGAATGGGCCATTCCTCGGATCTCGGTCGGGAAAAGCTCGGCGGTCATCGTCCAGGGAATCGTCAGCATTCCCACCATCGAGGTGCAGACGTAGAGCAGCAGACAGGCGACCGGAACCTATGTACAGAGAATATAAAGAGAATCCACTCGGAAAGGTCGAAGGAAAGCTCGCGCGTCGCTTACCCAGCTCCCAGTCTTATCTCCGTCGTTGATCCTCATGGTGAAGTAGCCGGAGACGGTCATGCAGACGGCCATGCCGAGGGAGGATATGATGCAGAGGGCCCTGCGCTTGTACCTGCGCAGCAGCCAGGTGTTGACCATCGAGCAGAAGAATCTCGTGAGCCCGACGAGGATCGAGGCGATGTAGGGATCGAATCCCGCGCCCACCTCCTCGAACCAGGTGACGGCGTAGAAGAGGGTGACGTAGATGCCGGAGAACTGCTGGAAGAGGAAGAGGAGGAAGAGGATGAGCATCGGCTTCCAGCCGGTCGGCTTGGCCAGGGCGTGGAGCTTCGACGAGAGGCCGCCGCCGTGCTTGCTGCGCCGCTGCTCGCTCAGCTTGATCTCGTTCTCCTTCATGATGGTGGTGAAGGCGAGCTCGGCGGGCGGCACCTTGCCCACCTCGACGTCGGCCTTGTAGAGCCACTGGAGGGCGGCCCGGGCCTCCTCGAAGCGGCCGCGCGACACCAGCCAGACCGGCGACTCGGGAATTATGAACTGGACGAGGAGGACGGGCACGAGGCTGTAGGCGATGCTGAGCCAGGCGACGAGCCGCCAGCCGAGGAAGGCGCCCTTCAGGTACGAGAGCAGCATGCCGAACGAGGCGAGGGTCGGCCCGAACGAGATGAGGGAGCCGCGCAGCTCGGGACGGGCGACCTCCGTGATGTAGACGATGGCGGGCGAGGTGGCGAGGGCGGTCGCCAGACCGGCGAGGAGACGACCCACGAGGATCGTCGGCACGTTCTGCGCGAGGGCGATCATTATCCAGCCGGCGACGCAGGGCACCGCGCCCAGCTGCAGCGTGCGCAGGCGGCCGAACGACTCCATGAGGAAGCCGCCCATCAGCGCGCCCAGCGGAGCCGTGATCACCACGATGCTGGCTGGAAACCACCGAGAGCAAACGTCGCTTAATTTTACGGGGATTCGTCGAAACGGATTTTATCACCGAAACGCGAGCGCAGCTGCATTTTATGCTATCGAGCGAAAATTTAAAAGATTCCAGCTCCCTCGCGATGCGGGTCAAGGGAGAATCTTATGGTAATAAAACAATTATTGCTCTTTACTTGCACGCACTTTTTTTATTTTGTGTCATGGGAATCGCGCAGGCGAATAACAGTCAATTTTACATCGCGATTTGCTTTAAAGATACTTGGAACGCATGAAAAATTATTGATAAAAAACTTCATCTCATTTTTGGACTCTATTATATAAAAAAAAAATTATAAAGAATTTGAATCTTAATAAAAATATCGTTTTACACCTTTCCTACTGTAATTTACATACTTTAATTTCATTAATAAATCTTTTTCTAGGCAGCAGCTAATTTACGAGATAATTTTTCAGTAACACGATTATCGCGTAGTTTATTATCTTACTAAAAATATTTATCCACGCTGAAGGATAATAATGAGCAATAATAATTAGTCGGTTCTTCGCGCGGGATCGGTAGCAAGCAGAAAATGAGTATTCATCATGTCCTGCTTAACGATAGCCTGCTATCTGCCATCAAAGGCGGTAATTTATACGCGTCCAAAGATGTATATTGTAATACTTAAAAAGATGAGAATTTATCGGCGCTTACAATGTTCAAGGTAGATCCTTCAAAATCGATTATCCTACTGGTTTCGCGTAGCAGAGTTATATTCAATCCAGTTACTTACCTACCCACGACGTTTCGGTTTTCGTGGCGCGAACCTCCGAGGTTTTGTTTTCCAGACTGGGAATGAGAACTGCAGAATAAGCCATGCTAAGACCGACGCCGATGTGAAACGTCGCTGCGATGATGCAGGCGGCAATCTGACGAATGCGTAGTAAAATTTAAAAATCTCCAATTGAAATTTCGCTCTTTCTTCTGCGCGTACTGTACTTACTTCTGGCACGGCGTTCTTAAGCTGCGTCGGCTCGGCGTAACCTTTGTTGAGGCTCCGACTCGACACGATCGCATCTTTGAAGCATTCGCGCTCGTTTTCTTCGATATTTTTCGACGCCTCGCGTTCAACGCTGCAAAAGAGGAATCACTGTTTACAAGAGATTTCCTAAAAAAAAATTAGCTGATTTTCGTTTCGTTGATAAATATAGCTCTGATTTGCATTTCTTTATATCGTCAAAGTACAAACAAAACGTTCCGACGTATCAACGTCGTTTTTTTTCTTCGAAGTAACGATGACTTTGGTCAACGGAAAGTTAATCGCGGCAAAAAAATGTCTTGCGTATACATATCGACTTTATCGGAGTTATGAGAAATTTAATATTCGTGCGTGCGGACTCGGCGAGTCATCAAAACAATCTCGACCACTCGCTAATCATCGGGTAAGATATATACCTTCGCGAATCACGAGTCAAAATTGACAGCCGCAAGCCGACAGTTTAATTAAGCAGCGCGAATCAAAAGCCGGACTGCGAGAAAAAGAAAAAACCTCGTCGTAGAGAATAGAATTAACCGGTCGATTAGCTCGACGACGCATGGAAAATCGGTCAAAGCTCGACGAACGCAGTGTACAAAGTAAATACCGCCGAGCGTGAAATCCCGCTGCGGGCAATCTGATTAGTAGAGTCAGCGAAAATTACGCGATCGGCCGGTATTCCTTTGTAAACGAAAACGCGCGCGTGTTGGTGATTACTAAAGTATCGCGCACGCTAACGCTCGCTCTCCGGACATATATATATATATATATGTACGTAATTCACGCTCTGCTAAATCTCGACTTTTTTTTTGTGCACGGGACGATTTCGATAAGTGGATCGAGCGCCGCCGCCGGAAGGGCCTCGTTTTAGTCGCGGGGAAGTCCCCGTTTCCAATGCACACGAGATTTCGAATGCGAGGGTAATCGAGCGTCTCGTTACTTTTAGCATGCCGCGAAAATGAACGTTCGACTTTCCTGCGAGATGACGTTTCAAAATGCTATCGCGCGCTCCGCGGTGAATGTGTGTCTAAGGGAGATAACTGGTAATCTATACGTATTTGCCGATGCAAAAATTCGTTTAAAATGCTTTGGTACAACTGGAATGCGTGGGAAAAGACAGCATTACGTAAATTGGTAAATGGGTTTAGCGATTAAAATCAAAATATTTACTGTTTTCGGCGCGTTTCAATTTCCGACAATAATTCGTAAAAATTTAATTTCGGCAAACGTGCAATATAAATTTTACGACATTGTACTTTAAGTAATTAAACGGGGTGATTCGAGTCTTATTTTCTCATTTCCCCTGTCAATATCGTCCAACCTTGTTTAAGTAAGCTACTTTCGAAGAATGTCAATGTTTATCTTTTGCTAAGAGCTTCCGCGCTATAATCATCCAGTTAATCAATTTCACGTGAGAGCAAAAAATCAGTTTCTCCTGATTTATCGATAATAAATCAAGAAGAGTAAAACTTCATTTCTCAGAGCTAAAAACTATACTTATTTCTTGCAAGTGTAAGCAGCCTTCAAACTTCTTCGGCGTTTGAAAATAAATACAGTAATAATAAACTGTTTACGCAACGATATTTTAAGATTGCATAAAACTTTCGCACTCTTTAAAAAGAACTAGTAAAGCTTTCAATAATAAGGCAATAAAATTCGTCGTTTAAAGTAGCAGCTACTTAGTTTATCTATAAACGGATAATTTAATTTAGTTAACTTTAAAAGGAATTACATTGCGATAACTTTATGAACGAGATTTATTATTCGCGTTTTGACAAAATTAATACAAACTTGAATATTAAGGTTGTATGATCTATACAGTCTGAATCAAAAGTTAGTCGACATGTAAATCATTAGTAATAACTATATTTAAATGTTTTTATTAACTTTTGCTTATTAAATGCATAAAGGAGACTTAACTAAACACTAGAAACCATATAAAAATGGAATTATAAAAAAAATAGTCTAAGTTTTCTCGGTTTTTATAATTGTACATTTTGAGGTTTTCTTAAATAACGCTTCCAAAAGTTCCAAGGTTTCAATTTTTATTTATTTTACACTCAATTATTTTTTAAATGCGAAATTCTAGTTTAAGGAACACTTCATTTATTAATAACATTTAACAAAAAGCTCTTTTCCGATTTTGATGCTCGTGAATCGATAGGAAATACTTAAACGAATAAAATGAGCCTAATTGAGTGTAAAATTAATAAAAATTGAAACCTTGACACTTTTGGAAGCGATATCCAAGAAAACCTCAAAATATACAATTTTAAAAACCGAGAAAATTTAGACTATTTTTATATAATTCCATTTTTATACGGTTTATAGTGTTCAGTTAAGTCTCCTTTATGCATTTAATGAGCAAAAGTTAATAAAAACATTTAAATATAGTTATTACTAATGATTTACATCTCGACTGACTTTTGATTCAGACTGTATAGACCATAAAATCTTAAATTATTGGAACTTTAAACTATGTGCAGCTTATTAATCACAAAATAATTAATTTGTATTTGAAAAATAGTTTCACTATCTAATACTAACGAATAATATTCAAAGCATTTTAAACTTTTAAATTCCCCTATGAATAAATTTAAAATTTCCTTTTAAATCATCTTCTTTATGTAAAAAGAAACATAATTTGTTAAAAGAAAATTTAATCTCAATTAGCAATTCTCATCCCATCGTTAATACATTATGGAATGACCTTTTGCAATTCCGTATTGAGTATCAATATTGTCATGCATATTGAATTATTGGCAATTTACGTGAAACTCGATACTTTTTCTCCAGAGATTACTTATCATAATAGAATACTTTAATCGCAAGTATATTGATCCTGAAAAGCATTTTAGTTTTTCTACTAAAATTATTTCGTAAACAGTATCCACTAACAAGACGTTGCGTAATTGAAATCGATAAAAATCTAATCGCAATCACATTAATCAGATTAATTAGATTTTTCGGAATCAAGTGCGCACAAATTGTTTCATGTATTTTCAAGAACACAAGGACATCTTTGTGTCGACGATTTCGCGCAGCAAAAAAAAAAAAAAGTCAAAATGCTCCCGTCCTAATTGTAATTCGCGAGCTTTTATGCAACCGTTCGCAAACACAATAATACCAGTGTAAAAAAAAAAAAGAAAAATACCAGGGACAATGAAGAATACGAACGTCGCCATAAATTTCGCTCAATTGCCTAAGATTTTGCCACTCCTTTGTCAAGATATATTATTACCGAGCCCCAAGAGAAATGTGCCGCGTACTTAATACCAAGACGGCAATATGGAGCGGCTATCGCTATTATCGTTCGCTCGGTCGTGCCTCGAACATGACTAGGCGACATTTTAAGCTAAATTTTTACTTTTCACCTATATAACTTCTCCGCTTACGATAAAATCGTTACATTTTTTTTTCAATTCGATCGGCGATTTCTTTCGCTCTGCGTATAAGCTGATGTTCCTCAAGTGGGAAAGTCGATTTAAATATTCAGTTGAATAACGCACTTCAGATCAATGATCAATCAGATAACAATTAAAGCCGCTATCTTAATTATTACCGCAATAATTAATAAAATGCAAAGTTCATTGGGACGTCCCTGAAATCTTGACACTGAAATCTTGTAGGAAAGGCATTTAAATAAAAAAAAACTTGTTTGATACAATCAAAATAGTATACAGAAATGCGTGAACTCTACAGCTGCAGCTGTTAAACGGTTTCGCAGACACCTAAATCGAGCCTAGCGCCAGAAACAAGGAAATAAAAGCGTCCGACGAGAAAAAAAAAAAGAAAAAATGGTCTCGAAAGGACGACGCGTTAGAGAGACGTCATTGCTTGTTTGCCGAGAAATACGCGTGACGCCACCGATGCCTTGTAACATCCGCAAGCTAAAATCTAATCTAGCGGACTACTGAATTTCGCCCGAGAGATAAAATCGCGACTCCGAGCTTCGGCTCGAGAGTTATTCCGCGACGCAAAAAATATGCTATAGATGCGGAAGGATAACAGAGCATCGGCCGAGCGCGATGGCTTCGCGGGCCGTAAAAATGAGAGGCGTTAAAAATAACGTATACGCATCGGTTATAATAAATAAGTATAAGCTAATGGACGAGCTTTAAAGCGTCGGAGCAGTTACACGCCTCGTTAATGCGAGAGGCACTTGGCTTTATCTAAACGCAGCCGTAAAACGATAGCGTCGCTCAATTGATCCGAAGCGAGAAAATGTCGAAGCGGCGGCGTTCGGGGAAGCCGCGAGAGAGAGAGAGAGAGAATCTCGCGCAAACACCAGTCTCTGCGACCCGCGAAATTTCCCCAACGAGGCCGCGTCGCTCGGCGTTAATGTCGTGCGCGTTTTCGCGAGCATTGTCTGGAAATTCAGCGCAATCGCGCGCGGCTCTCGCTGATAAATCGGCCGCGGCACGTGATTTCATTCATTCGCCGTGAATTTCAAGCGCGCCCGGCATTTTTTCCAGATTGTCACGCGTTCGCTTTACGAGAATTTTATCGGTTTCCTTATTCACTATACATGCTTTATGCCTTTGCGTTCGCAATAAAAGATCGCTCGAAATTCGGTTCGATTTTTCGAATTTTAATTGCTTTTCGGCTGCGTATCTCGAGAAATTTTACAATTACAGACGAACGATTAAGGACGTCCGGTGGATTTGAAGACGCACGAAGAATGGGCTTTTAGGACTGAAATAACACCGACAAACGACATTGTTACACAACAAAGGTTACCTTAATAAATGCACCCGAAATCCATTATTTACGAAAGCAACTTGCTGCGTCGTACAGATAAAAAGCTCGCCATCGCGCGGCGATATAAAAGAAAACGTTTAAAGTTGCGTCGCGCGTCGAGAGAGGGGAATTCGCAAGCTCCGTACACCTTATCGCGGATTTCGCGCTGATTATTACCGCATCGAGGGTATCCGATAATAATTGACGCGGGCAACACGCCGACTTCCGAGCCAAGTGTGACATAACGCTTAACAACGGCCCGCGACGATTCGCCGATCGATCAACTCCGCGCTGCCATTGTGGCAATCGCCGTTAATTATATACACGCCGTCTCATTCACATCTTGCTTTCGAGAAGATATTACGTTTGGCGCGCGGGATTTTTTTTTTTTTTTTATGCGAGACGAGTCGCTTATGCGGACTCGTGAAAATCGACGTATATGAATATTTTCGCAATTCTCGCGCGCATATATTATTACGAATCATTTTTTTTATCTTGCGCTCCCGGCTCGGGATTTCTTAAGGCGTCTGATGTAAAACGAATTAAAGCCGGTCGAAGAATTCAAACTGCTGGAAGGACGCCGTTAATTGATTGGCGAGAAAAATGACTCGACAATTGACGGACGAAAACGAGAAGCATCCCTGCGCATTTAGCTGGTTATAAAAGTCAATTTGAAATGCAAATATTTCGGGAGCCAAAGAGACTTTTAAACAGAAGTGCAAGCGTCTCGTTCGCAAGATAAATAAAAGCAATAACTCGATATCAAAAAGTAAAATTTATTTCGCTTCTTTTTCAGTTTCAACGCAGCGTTATATATATATATAAAGTACATAAAATTTTCCTGGAGGCGATACTGGCGATCGGCAAGCAGGCCGAGATTAACTCACCTCAAGCAGTAGGGATCCATGTTGCAGAAGTAAGTCCAGCCAACTTCCCGATAAGAGTTTAACACTTTCACAGCCTCTGGTATACGGAGCTAAATTAATTTAAATGCTTCCGCCGCTCTTTCGCTCCCTGGTCAGCTTCGCGAGATCCGCGACTGTCCGTCCATCGTCTTCTTTCGCCTGAAACGGACAAACCAACGGCCGACATTGCATCAGTCGAATATATTTAGTCGACAATCTTCTGTAAGCAAAAGCATTGTTTGGGCGGCGGGCAAGATTCGCTCTCTCGATTAATATACGTGTTCCTTCGCGGCGCGAGATTATTTACAATTCGATTAAAAATTTTCGCCTCGAGGGGAGCGTGGAATGTTTTCTCCAGCGGCGCAATCTATTTTCGACTATCGAAAAAAAAAAAAGGTTTGCGTGCGTCCGCGTCCGACGAAGCGATAAGAACGTCGCGAGATCTTTTGTCATGTATTGGCGCGTGATCTTTGCGCAACGCGACGGTCGAACTGTGTTCTTTTTTTTCTCTTTCTCCGCGCTTTCGGGGCTTCCTGCTCAAGCGAGAATAGAAGCAGAAGAAAAAGAGGCAGGAGTGCAACGAGACTCTCGAGATATATTTGCGCTCGTTCCAAGTGCGCGCGGCATGTTTTCGCCGGGAATTTCGCGAGGAAAATTGCAGGCCCGATGGCGTCTCCGATTCCTTTTTTATTCGGATGTAATAATTATTATCATCGGCCGCAAACTTTCGAAAGGATCTTTACGTAGGCTGAGAAAATGAGTTTGAATATATATATGCGTATGGCATTTTAGTTTTCGCGTTGGCCAATGCGAAAAAGTTTATGATTGACTTCGGCAAACGAAGATTCCGACGGAACGGCCAAGATAATTAACGTATTACGTCTAATAGCGCAGTAATTTATTTACAATACGGTTAAAATTGGCCACTCGTTTAGCTGCAATTAAATCGTTTCCAAGCCGGCCGCGCTCGCACAGCCAAAGAAAGCCGGCTTTCGCAAAAGCTCGATAATGACTCGCGAATTATACGGGAAACTGAAATCGATTATTTCGTCGAAATATCGCGCGGCTAAATTCGAGAGGGAACATTTAGACTTAGCGCTATAATACGAAAATAAATCCGCGTTTTTTCGCGCGCGCCACCTCCGCGCCATCTCGTCCATAAGGAGTTTGTCCCGAGTCAGCCGGCGAAGTCGCTATTTTCGCGCGACGTACGCAGATTATCCGTCTTTGTCGCGCACCGAGGAGCCGTATAACCTCCAGCGCTCGGCGACGTGCAATCAGCCAAGATTATAATGCATCGGCGACCGAATGAAATTGCGGCCAAGTAGACGCGGCTCTTCTGCACGGGCTTTGCGACTATAAACTTTCAGCTCGTTTCAGCGCGCGGATCTATTTAGCGGATGTTTGAAAGTGCGATTTATCGCGGGAGCTGTTATTTGAAACTTTTTTTCGAACGGTCCTTTTATTATAGATTTTCTGACGTTATTGCGAGGAATATTGCGTGAATTAAAGCCTGTATGCTTATATAATTTTATGTTAATTTAACACTCTTTCTTTTAAACGGTTTTTTTTTCAATGTTATAAAAACTTGTACAGTAATAATTACAAGCAAATAAAGAATTCTATTATATATTTTATATACAAAAAGATCTATTTTTAAGCGAAAAGAATCTCCGTTCAAAAACACTTACATTTAAAACTTCAATAATGACTCTATAAATGTTTTAGTGTGATTTTTAAACTGTTTCAGCCGCTGGAATCATCATAATTTGCGTAACAGTTTGGCTAAGGTTACGGAGATGCTAAAGCCTTCACGACAGACGCGAAATAATATTTTCAAAAAATTTCTTTTATTATTTAACGCGAACGAGCAAACTATGAATTCGCTTTAAAAAAAATGAAAAGGAAGCGAAATAGGAACTTCATGGGTAATTGTTGAAGCTTAAGAAACTTTTTTAAGTATTCTTGGCAGTTTTAGTGTGCAATTATTTTGCAATAATAGATCACTGTCTTAAATATTACTCATATGCGTTATAAATTGCGTAACAAACGTTATTTTATTTTATTATTTTTAAATACAAAACATTAGCTATTTTGAATATAGCTTTTATTCGTATTGATTTCTTATTTTAATTTTATCTTAATTTTTTCCAATAATTTTACTTTTGCTAAAGATTTTGCAACAATATTTGTTCACAAGAATTTATTTGTTTGTAATAGTTATCAGTGTAATCTTGATGACAACTTAAAGCGAAATGAAAAAAAAGCTTTAAAGCGAAATTGATTCGAAACAGTGAATACTTTTTTTAAACACTACTCGCAAGATATAATTTTATGCTGATTTTTATCATTACTGAAAAAAGACACTTTCACTTTGGATATTTTACAGCAAAATTTTATTGAAAGCTTCCTGAAACATTGTAAATATTGAGTTTCTGGAAAAAGGCAACCTTTGAAACATTAAAATTTTTAAAAGCAATACCGATAAAGGTTGCAAACATGAAACATTCGTAAAACCGAGATAACTACGCTTTTCGCCCGTCGCGGATTCGATTTTAAGTACGATTTTTAAAGTCTCTTAAAATCAATTTACGATATATCTTAAAACATTTAACTTTTTCGCATTGGCCTGAAACATTGTTGCGGAGCCTTGAACGACATATTTTCTCCTCAAAATTCGTCCCGATAAATCGACAAGAGCGGCGACTTTTAAAGACAACCGCCCGGCGATCCGCGCACAATAAGGAAATTCTCTAATGGTACCTAAAGAGGTTCTCCAGAGCAGAGTCGAGTTCCGTGAAAGAGAGAGAGAGAGAGCGTGCAGTTTCTAGAAAACGGACGAGTGGCCGTCAGTGTCGCCGCGGCGATGCGCGCATTCGGAGGTCGGAGGAGAGACTGCGACGTCGGCGCGCTCCTCGCGTGCTCGTCGTTATGTCATTTTTCTCCTCTCGAAGGTAATTTATTTTCGCCTCTGCCTCCGGGGGATCGCCGCCGCCGTCGTCTGCGCGATTTTTCGTGTATAATACACAAGAGCCGGAGAGCGCCTCTCTCCCCCGAGTAAGGCGAATCTCCGCAGCTCGTTAAGCTTCCGATTCTTTAATAAGGCTAATGGAGGATATCGAACAAAGTGGAATTGCGAGCGCGGCTAATTGGCGGTGGATGAAAAGAACGAGGAGTACATTGTCGAGGACGAAAATTAATCGGCTCCTTGTGCATTATAGCGGCGGTGATGCATGAAAAATGAATTGATTCATATCTTTTAAGATTTATGCCACTGACCAATCGACTTTGTCATGCGCCGTGATTAAAGGCAAGTAGGCGCTCGGATTACGTGTAGGTACAGTTAACAATTGACTGTGCATAGCTGTATTTTTACAAAGATACGATTTATTGTGCAGGAAGCGGTTCTTGTTTTATTCTTTGTTGGATTTCACTCGGGATTATTAGCTTTAATGATCGTTTTCGATTGCACTGGTACTTTAAGCATTATTATCTGTGCAGGCAGGTGGCAAGGATTTTCAAGTTCGAGCAAATTTTTATACAAGCACTTGAATAATCAATAATTACTTCACGTCGCGTCGAAGTATAATTCCGGTCGAAGTCTATAATCTCGGTTTTATCGGGGATCAAGTCATAAAAGGATTATCTTCTTCGGTACGAAAAATAATTCTTAAAGATACAATCGATTAAAAATTTATAAGATATAATCGATCCGCGATCGCCGATATCATACTCCGTCCAAAACTCAGCTGACAACGCCAGTCGAAATTTAGAAACGCGAAATTTATATTTTTTTTTCACTTCTCTACCAAGACAGGATCGGTAGTCTAAAAAAAGCTCGCAACCCGGATGCGGATAAAGGCTCTCAAAAAAAATACCGCGCTCACGCGGATCGCGGCGGAATTTTAAACGAAACCGAGACGCACGGATCAGCTGTTTTCCGCGCGTTTTCAGGGGCGACTCGTGCGCACAAAGAATCCGAAGGTTAAAAGGCCCGCACTCCCAGATGCTTGCTCCCCCCCCCCCCCCCCTTCCCGCCGTCTACCTGCCTCGATCCCTCTGGTTTCGGCCAGCTACAGTCCCCCGGCATTCTTCTTTTTCTCGAACGCACAATGACGGCCGGATCGGCTCGGGGCAAAAGGAGAGCTTTCTGCCGTGTTTCGTTCGCCGCGTCAATTGTAACCGTTCGCGAAGCTGAGGCAAATGTCGTGGAATCGCCGGCTGGAATGTTCGAATGCTTTGTTTTTTCTTCGTCTGTGTTATTGGCTCCTTTTGCGCGCGCGAACGTATACACTGTTTGAACAACATTTTCAATAGCATTTTTACAGCTTTCCTTTATTGGGGGGCTGTTGAGCGTGGCATTGCCGTGACGACATGGTTCGGTACGGGCGGTCATTCGCGAAAAATCAAGTCAACGCAATTATTCGCGCTCGGGGATTTGAAATTTCCAGCCGCGCTATTTACCACTTCATTACTTTTAACTTCTGTTGCGCAACGCGCGCGCGCCTTTGGCTCTGCGCGTGAAATTCTTTTGCATTTTCAACGAGCATTTCGGTCTTTTAAAGACAATATACTTTATTCTCGAATATCCTAACCCGCGCTTGCGCAATCCTCGCATTTATCGCGCACCCAAAGCGTTCGCGCGAAAATTCGCGCCTCTGAAACTACGGTGGCGGATAATTTTTCGACCAAGCGCATATACGTATATACGTATAGTGCAGCCTCCGCTAGAAATAACCGCGCGATGCGAATTCGGCGAAAGCGAGCGCGCGGCAGCGTTAGAGAATAAAAATTTTACAGCGCCTATAATATAACCGACTCGCGGGAGTGTATGTAGGTGCCGGTGCACTTTATCTCGAAACTCTGGCAGTCGACGCGCGCGAACTTTAAAAAAAAAAAAAAAAAAAAAAACACACGCACACAGATCGTCTTTCGCGCGGCTTGCAGAGTGCGAAATGAACCGGGCCGTCTATTGTTTCGCGGAGGCCTAATCGCATCTCTGCCCGCAGACAGTGAAGTGGACTGCCAGTCTACGGCCAAGAGCAGTGTGCGCCCACATTATACACTCTGTTCGGCCACGCGCGCTTGCATAGGCGTCATTGCTTTTTCCCACGCGATTCACCTCCCCTTCGATATTTTTTTTTTTTTTTTTGCGTAATTAAAAAAAATCAGCAGCACCGCGGCGTCGGTCGATTTATGCATTTGCGTTGGGATACCAAACAATGCTTTTCCTCAAAAATAAAAATCAGGCCAAAAAAAAAGCAGAAGACCCACATAACTTACCTGCAAAGTTGTACAGCTGCGGCGGCGATCGCGGACTTTCCCCCGGCTCGGATAGGACTCCTGGCCCGGAACCGGCGGCTAAGCCTCTCTCGGTCTCTCTTCCAGGAGGCGGCTGTCAGCTGGTCTCTTCGGCCTTCTCACCGCGGCGAGCGATACCTCGCCTCTCGAGCTGCGAGCTGCGCGCTGGTCGAGCCTCGACTGGCCGTATAATATCGCTCTCTCTCGGGCAGCGCCGCCGCCAGTCGAGGGGAGCACACAGTCAGCACGGGCGAGAAAGAACTTTTTCAAACTTCGCTGCTCCTCTCTCTCTCTCTCTCTTTCTCGCTGGTTCGCTCTCGCTCGATGTACTATATACACGCCTCGCGCGTCCTCCGGGGTTTCTTTTTCTTTCGCGCGCGGCGATCAGCCGGCGGCCGAGCGGAGAGTTCCTTAATATTTGCGTGCCTTGCGCAAGTGGCTCGGGGAGCGCTTGCGTGCGGCAGCGCGCCGAGGAGAATTTTCCCTTTTTTACGCGCCGGCGCGAGTTTAGTACACGGCTGGGAAGGACGAGCAGGATGCTCGACGAGTTAGAGGCGGTCGGGGGACGGTCGCTGTTGCCGCGGGTAAAAGCGGAATTTCTCGCTCGAAGAATGGTCGCGCGGCTATTTTGTTGTTAAAACACTGCTGGGAAACTGCGCGTCTCCTTCGCAGTCAGCGGCTAAATTGTCAAAATAAGCGGATAGCTCGCCCGCGCGAAGAGGCGTCCGAGCAATTTGTATAAAAATAAATCCGGTTTTGCGGGAAAAAAAAATTTGGCACAAGTTTTTTCGAAAGAGCTCCCCCATTTTTTTGGCTTCGTCGCCGTCGCCGTCGCCGCCAAGCTGAAACGGAGAGGCCTCGAGACGAGGGAAAAAAGGCAAACACACTTTGTGGGACGACTCGCGACGTCATCGAACTTTCCTGTATTATATACGAGCTCGCTCGTCTAAAGCCTCTATCGATTCTTCACCAGTTGCTTGCCCGTTGTTTGCCTGTGTAGTCCGCAGCGCCGTTTTTTTTTTTACTGCTCAATCATTTCGCGTAAACATGCTCGATTATATCGTTCGGCTGTTTAAAGGAGTAAATCTACTTTGCGCGAAATTGTTGTTATTTGCATATAAATAGTCAGAGTTAATTGTGATTCGATAAAACTTGATTTTTATAAACTTGACGATTGTCGGTATTTCCTTTCGGGTGTAAAAGACAGAGCGATTACTTTTTATTTGCAATAAATTCTTTCGTAATTTAAAGCTTCTTGGACATGGATTATTAAGTTTTAAAACCGGAGGCGTAACGAGCCATTTAACAATGAGTATCTTCAATGAGAGAAGTGCCCGTTGCCGTTTGAAAAAAATTAATTTACATCTGCAAGACAATTATTGGCGCAACAAAAAACTGTTATTCACTAGAATAATACAAATTTCATTTGTAATTTTTTTGAAATAAAAGTGAAAAATATGATGAATAATCGTCGCATGTTGCACTAGCTGCGTCAGCTGTTATAAAATTCCTCCAGCAGACCCCAACCTCTGCCATCTAAATCGACACGAGCTCGTCTTTGCGCGAAAGAGAACGAAAAAAAAAGCAAAAGGGGAGCAAGACGGAGAGCAATAAAGGGGAAGAAAAAAAAGAAAGAAGACGTCGGAGGCTCATGTAATATATATATAATGGCGAACGATCGAGAAAGAAATAGAGAAGAATCGAGGACGAACGGCGGCCGGGGGGGAAAGGAAGCGGAAAATGAAAATAAGCGCGCGAAAAGCAGATCGCACTTTTCCGGTTGGCAACGGGATGAGCAGCGACAAAGCCGCGCTCGGCGACTTTACCCGTGCAGGAAATTGGTGAGCGAGGGGAAAGGCGCCGCCTTGCCTTCCACCTAAAACGCGAATCTGAAAAATTGCCAAGCGTCGATACTATCCTATATATCTGCACAGCCAAATCCAAACCAGGGCTTTTTACGAGCGCCGATAGAAAAGCTATATAATCGCCGAAGTCGACTGAGAATTCATTTAATTGTCGTGACCGAAAAATGATGTAACCGTCGTTCTTTAACCGCGTCTCTGCCTCAACTCTGCTGGTATGCTTGAGCGAAGGTAAAAGAGTAAAAGCAAACTATCTCGAGACGGATGAGTACGTTGTTTGTTTTTTTCCAACTTTTAATCGAACTAAAAAAATTGGCGAAAAAGTCGGTGCTTAAGAGCAGAAAGGCGAGCGCTGCAATAATATTTAATTTCCAGCCAATTATTATCATAATCAATTCGACTAGGAAATAGTGTCAACGTTCCAGATAAAATATTTGCCGAGAGATTCGCAGATATAAATGACTAATGACAAAGCGCTCCTAATAAGCGCTCAAATATCTCCGAAGACACAGCGTCTATATGCCCCGTTAGGCTCCCTCTCTCTCTCTCAGCTCCGTTCGTCAAATGACGAAACAAGCCGCGCAAAAGTGTCGATGAGCGGCGGCCGTATCAATCCGAGTGCGGGGCAGCTTTTTCCTCTTAGCTCGGACGGCACTCTCGCGCGCGCCGAGCGCTTTAATCGAGCCTCGTACTTATATATATATGTGTATAGAGACGCGCGGCGCTCGCGCCTCTCTCGATACAACGCGCGTTCACGTCGCACGAGCGTGTGCAGCTCGGCGCGCGGCGGCGAAGAGACGCGCGCGCGTTTCTGCTAAATTGCGAAAGCCCTTGGAAATTTCATTATGAAGCTTTATTAACCGCGCTCGCCGCGTCCGCTTTGTATCGCGCGGCGGACTTTTCTTAATGCAAGATTAATACAAGAGTTTGCTCTTTGTCGCGAGTCGAGATCTCGCGACAGATAGCGATTCCAGACCGAGCGCAAACAAGGGAATTGCGACGAGCGGCTTTAATTGCGATTGATTAACTTAGGCTTAAGCGGTACAGCGACACGGCGACACGGATGCGCCAAAAATCTCGTTGGTCGAGTTTAATTATTTTAAGATAAATTTGGAGGCTCGTTATTTTACGACTGACGTTTCTGCCGCAAGCCGAAGGCTTTCCTAAAGTAATTATCCACTTTGTTAAAATACGGTCCTATAACTGTTGGTATCGATCGTTTCCACATTATTATATATGGAAAAAGGCATGATGTAAACTGCTTGCTTATAATCTGTGCTAACGCGTTAATACTTCAGATTGGTGTGGCCTGTCATAACTAGTTCTGAAATCTTGGTTAGACGCCAGACCGCTTAAATTTCTTGAAAACTCGATTTCCTGCACTTTTTTTTTCGTAATTAGAACAAATGCTCTATTTTCAAACTATGTAAGGAGCCGTATGGGATAATTATGCGGTGTAGTAGCAAGTGATATAATAAAGCTGTAACGCTTTGCAATAAAATTACACATGCAGTTACGATGCACTTTTTGAATTTTATTTCGAATCTTGTGCAATCAACAAAAAATATTTACTAATTCTTATGGCAAAATTGTGCAATTTCGGTCTTAAGTATAAAAATAAATGCAGAGGTTTAAAGAAATGCAATAGCCTGAAACAGCCTCAAGGGTGTAAAGACATGAGTCTCGCAATTCTTATAGTACTTGAAGACCTCTTTCGCAGTGGATAAAATAGAAATGTAAAAATAGCACGATTGAATAGAGGCATCGAGTAATAATGTATAAAACTGTACAGCAAGAAAACACAGTAAATTTTTATTTTTAATTTGATTTATAACGTTATATATTATTTCGTTTGATTTATAATACAGTTCCAATTGTTTGCTTCTGTATTTATATAGATTTCATAATTAAAATTTTAGTACAAACTTAAATTCTTTTACGTTATATGCCCCAGAAATTAATTAGACAGAATTTCTGGAATTTAATTTTACAGAAATGTAATTACATATAAGCATGGTATGTAATATAATATTTTGAAAATGTACTATTCACTTTATTAACGTACTTAAAGTGTTTTTAGACACTTACTTTTGTAGTAAATTCATCTAATCTGAAAGATCCTTTAAAAACTGATCTTAATTGAAGTTAAGTGTAATCTCATTTGCTAACTGTGCAGTTTTAAAAGGATAAATTTTTTAGGAAAAGAACAACAATTATACAATACAGAAGAGTTAAGAGCAATCTGTGGGACGACCTTCAAATCTGACCGATCATCAGTGAGAAACGTTTCGAGAAGGATTGCATTGCCACGAGGATCAGGGTAAAGTCGTGGCTGCTATATTTTGCTACCATTTAAGAAGTTCAATTAATCGTTTAACCCACAAAGATGTCCAATAAGCACAAGTATACGGTGACGTTAACTAACACGCATATATGCCATTCACTGACTGGACAATTTGCTTTATTATATCTTGCTAAAATAAACTTTCTAGAAAACCGCATCTTGCTAATAAAGTACGTGAAATTATTTACTTGTTTGTTCAACCAGCAAATTCACTTACGACAAAATTTCCAAAAGGACAACAGCCGTGTTGCTTGTACATTAGACTTGTGGTATAAAGACTTAAAAATTATAGCTATAAACTAAAATATATAACGATATAAATGTGTATAATTTAATATTCAAGTGTGTTAAAAATTTAGGCAACATTCATATTTGCGTAAACAAGATCGATTAATATGCACATATAAACTCATATTATAAATACATTTTTTACTGGATACACGAGCCCACAACATTATATTATATATAATAATAAATGAAATTGAATTAAATTTTTTGGTTTAATTTTTTAATCACTGTTCTTCGTTTTCTAAAGTTAAAGATTTTAATTAATATTTAAAACATCAGCAAAAAATAACAAAATCATTGATTAATTTAATTCTTATTTTTAGACATCCCTTTTTAAAATCAAACTTGATATTGTCCTAAAGAACGTCCTAATGGACGTAACAATATTTTAGAAAAATAATTTTTTTACCAAACGAAGAATGGTCTTGCTTAGATTATTATATTTTTTTTTGCATTCAAAGCGACTTTTATTATATAAATATTATAAATAAGATTATTCTTGAATCAAATGTTTTTAATTTAATTTTTTTTACAAGAACGACGTATGTTCTAGAATTTTTTGTGCAAAAATATTGCTAAACTTTAATACTTTCTTGTGTCAATGAACTCAAGTATGTTTCGAATTGGCAAGTGATGCTAGCAAATTTAAAATGAAGTTAAACTTCGCGTTAAAATCAAAAAGTAAAATGTACTCGATTCGTTGTTTAGGCGATGTTATCAGCCTTCTTATTAATGATATTGTTAAAAATTTGTCAAAAGTACATCAATTGTACGCGTTTCATTTAATTTATCCTCCTTGATAGGGAAAACTGATAATTTGAATTCCATATAATTATTCTATAAAAATTATAATTATATACTTATTTATTGTTTAAAAATACAAATCATAATAATTTTAATTTTACAATAAAAGTAAATGATTTAAAAGAAAGACAGAAGATCAATGTAAGCTGAAATGGAAAGATGCTTTATCCTTACATAACGAATAATTGTTACCCAATTGTATCGTTGAGTACGAGAATGTGACATAATTTAAGCAAGTATACTACATGATTTGCTGTGCACAATTGAAGCTATTAGATCACAGACCTCAAGAAAATAAAGCGCGCTTGCAAGATTATTATCGGGTACGGTTTGTCATAAAAAAAAACTTTTAATATTGAAAAATATTCAAAAATTAAAAATACCTAAAATTTTTCGTAATTAAAAATCTATGTGACATTAGTTTTTGAGTTTAATATAAAATAAGCATTTCAAATGCTTAGCCTATTATAAATATGTATAATTTTTCATTAATTTTAATATAAACTCATCTTGCTGTATTTGCTTTTATGATAATGAGTTAAAATAAAGAATTAATGCGATATCGTTATATTAAAAGGATAAAATGTTAAAAATTTTTTTTATGTTTATAATTTGTCTATTTTAAATCGAAATCTTTACAAAAGTTTTTAAATATATAATGCATTTTATAATTATTCTACAATATTTTCTATGGCTTCCTAAGATTGATGTAATAATTTTAAAAAACTATAAAATAGTAAATGTATAAAAAATTAATAGAGAAGTCTGCTGAGCCTTATATGAGATTAATAAAACATTTTTTTAAATGGAATCATTTTTTAAACTTCATTACGTTTGAAATTGATTAAATTATTTTCTCGAAATGTTTTTCTTTATGAATAATTTATTGCAATAACAAGTTATTACGCAAGACCGATGAATTTTTTCATTTCTTACGTTGATTTATGCGAATTTATATCGGAGCATTTTTTTCACATTTTTTTGTACCACTTCAACATACAAAATTGTGTATCGAGCTAATAGAATTAGCAAAATTTTAAAAATGTTTTATTAATTTCTAAGATGTTACTATTTAAAGTGAAAGACATAAAAAACAATGAATGAAGTTTACTTGAAGTAAAAAGGGCGTTTACGAAAGTTAAAGCTCTTAGTAATTATAATAAAGAGGAGATATGTGGTTAAAAAAAATATTTTTTTTCTCGATAACTGAATGATCCTTAAACGTACAACAGCGGTCTATTATTAATATATAGCCAAATATTTTGAAAATAATTTAATGTTTTAATCTAGAAACTTATTAATTACAAGCACGAATGTACAGAAACTAAAATTTATTTATACTTAATTCATTTCAACAGTGTACGTAGTGTAGCATTTCTGTATAGCTTATTAAATCGGCAAATACAAAGCTACTTACGAGTATTTTCATAAATAATGATGTCCCAAAACACGCAAAGACAAGAAAAAAAAAGGAATAAAAAAAAATGCAAAACTTACGAATTCTCGGATACTGATGAAAGAATAGGCAAGCGTTCCTTATTGACTAGATGGACAGCTTTATCGAGATTGAATGGTGGCATAATAAACAGTAACAACAACTCGCCTTTATAGTGAAAGCGTCTGTTTTCGTGGCTGAGGTGTCTCTTCGCGAGCGCGGATTTCGCTGGGAGTCACGCGCGTCTCGAAATTTCCCAAGAGCGGATGATGATGATGAGCACTGACTTCCTGGTCGCGGCACTACACTCTCTTTTCTGGCTACTCACGTATCATAATCCATGTCCTCGAGCGGCGCAGCGGCGCGGCGCAAGCAGCAGCAGCAGCAGCAGCAGCAGCAGGACCACGGGGGAGTCCAGGTGGCCGCGCGGAAACGTCAGTCGCGCATCATACTTGTCGCACACGATCGAGACGAGTTCCGCGAAGAGGCTCGTCCGCTGCTCTGTGGCTCGCTCGCGGCTTTTGGTACGACTCCTAGGTCGAGGCGGTCTTGCCCAACGCTTTTCCCCCCGAGTGCTTATATAGCGAGCGTCGCGTCAACTCTCAAGCGATTTATCGGCATATATTTGTTTACGAATGCGCTCTTCGAATCTCGCGCGCGTGCGGCCTTGAGCTTTTCGAATCCTGGGCGGTGTCGCTCGGTAAGGTGGCGAGCTAGCTTGCCAGTTCGGTCGGTAGCCTGCAACATGGCGGCTTGGAGCACGTTGGCTCGCTGCACGAGCCAAACTTTATTAAAAAACCAGTTAGTTCGTCCGAAATTTCCGGTTCTTTGCAATGGTAAGTCACGAGTTAAGGGCTTTTTCGTTTTTTGGAAACTAGAATTTTTCGATGTTAGGTGCAACTTTTGACTCCGTAACGAGTACTTGCTCGTTGGCGTTATGCAACATCGCCAATGCAAGTCAAAGGACGTTTGAATGTAATAGAGTTGTAGGAAAGGAAATAATGATTAGGTGATTTGTTTATAATGCCAATTCTCTATGAACTCTTTTTTATTTAGAGTTTAATTTCAAGAGGTCTTTCTTAAGAAGCAAACCTTTATGCAATGAAACTCTGAATACTTTTATTTGTTTACAGTCGAAATTTCTAGTACCTTTAAAGGAATATGATTATTTTTATTGTTTCTTCTATTTAAATTATTTTCAAAATATTAGATATTAAAATATATAGAATAACAATTTAAAATTATCATAGAATTAGAATAATTTTAAATAATATGTAATTTATTTTCAGCTGTTGTTAATAATCAAGTTCGTCTCTCACATACTTTTCCCATTGTGGCTAGTAGATGGCAATGGCATTTGATGAAAAATTGGGTTCATTTTTACTTCATGTTGGGTGCTATTCCTTTGGCTATTATTACTTTTTGTGCTAACGTATTTGTTGGACCAGCAACACTCACTCCTATCCCTGAAGGTTATGAGCCTAAATATTGGGAATATTATCAGGTAATTGTTGATAAACATTGTATTAAACTCTTATTTTTCAATATTTAACTGTATATTTCTTTTACAGAACCCTATTACAAGATGGCTTGCTCGTTATGTATATCACAGCCCACAACAGGATTATGAAAAAATGCTTCATGTAATTTACGACGAACAACAAATAATTAAACTTCGCAAATTAGAGAAGAAAATTTGGGCTTTGCAAGCAGAACGACAAGATTACCGTTACAACATGTTTCTACCTTACTATAATGCACCAACTATCGAATTCAGAGAATATGCACGACGCAACACCCAGGAACTTTGGGAAAAAGATAAATAGTAGGAATAAAAGTGCATTGACAATTCGTGGATCTACTATCTTGTTTAATTTTAGCAGTTACATGTGCTTTAAACATGTCAATCTGTTATAATATATCTTTCAAGTTGTAATTTGAAGAAAAACATGCCATTGTAGAGAATACATTGAATTTACTAGACAATTAAGTTGCATGTTCAGGTGACATGAATAAATTAATTAAAAAAATCTTTCATTACTATTTAAATTTCTTGATATTATAAAAAAAATACTTTTCTAATAATTGAACTAATTGTATTTTTTTTATTTTAAATATAGTTTATTTACAAAAAATATGGAATTAAATATCAAGTATAAAGTTCACAACGGTGGTTGATTGAAGTAATGATTTTAATAAACTATATACTTCGGCTGGCCATTGCCGGAAATTTTGTTACTATAAAGGTTAAAAACTGTATAAAAAAACAATTGTTTTGCAAGTATTATTATAATTGAAACAATATTAATACTTACATCTGTACTACGTTAAATATTACTTTATTTAATTTTTCATATTTTTGTTCAGATATTTAATACTATCAAATCAAAATTATAATGTTATTTTAGAAATAAATAATTCATAATAATGAAACCATAGGTTAGTAAAAATTAGTAAAATACATTAAATAGTATATTTTTTTATATAATATTTTTAAAAAAATTTTCTGCTTTTTTATTATTTAAATTAAAGTAAATTGACAATTTATTTAAAAAAGGACACTTATAACAAAAAAAGATTTGCCTGAGGAAAAGTCTCACAAAGAAAATAAAATTCTGAACTTGCTAAAATTTTGGTATTTAGTTGCACAGTTAATATGTATGTATATACATAACTGTGATTTCAATTTTTTAATTAGTAGCTTTTTTCGTGATTATTTATTATCTATAAGTTTTTGATGCCGATGCATATTTTAGTATAATTGTTGCCTACTTACCGACAAAAAAAAAAGTTTAATAACATATTACGGTCCATTCTTAATTAAAAATGAACAGCATAATGTTCACTTTTGCTTTAAAATGTTATAATGATTTAATTATAAATTTTTGAATTAATTACATCAATTTATTTGTAATAGAAGACGTGTCTCAGTCTTTTTTCCATGTGGACCGTACAGTAACAGAGTTATAAGCTTCTTTCGAAAAATCAAGCGAAAAATTATCCTTAATAAACTAAAATGTCTCCGTAATTAAAAGTCTTAGCGTATTGAGCAAAATTAGATAAAATTAGTTGCGTTGAAAAACGTTTATTAATTCCAAAGTTATCGGCAGTTAAAAAAATGCAAAAAATGACGTATATTTTTAAAGCCTTAATTTCACTTGGTTTTTGATTTTATAGTTTTATCTGCGATTCTATAATAACTTTGGAGCGAATAAATACCCCGTAACCCAACCATCAGTTTTAAATTAATTAAAGCTCTAGCTATATAATTTCATTTACAGTTTTTTATTCACTAAGGTGATTAGTCACAGAGATATTTTATTTTTTGTAAGGACAAAGTCTCTTGATTTTCCGAGAAAAGCAAACAACTATGTAACTAGGCCCTAAAGAAAAACCTCTGAGATAAGTGTCTTCTTTGTTTATTTAAGGAATGATCTGCAATTTCACCAAGATCGACAATCCTCCTTGACACTCTCCTTGTTAATTTGCAAAATAACTTTCTGTTCCAAAAGAATACTAATAATGAATTCAAAAGGATAATAATATTATCATTTAAAAAAATTGAATTAATAATTTTTATACAAGATGTCAGTGAGTATAATATAGGTAATAATTTTATTTTAAAAATTGTTATTCTTTTCATTTAATTTTGAGCGGATTAAAAATTATTTAAACTGCAGAATGTCAGAAGTAAAATCAGAAGTTGCCTATTCGCATGTTTAGCTACAATATAATAAAAAAATTTGTCTCGTAAAAAGATATTTTTATGGATAAGCTTGATATAATCATCACGATTACAGGATTATACAAAAATACTGAAATTTTAAAAATTATCTAAATCATACGCCTAAAAAAATGGAAATTCATACTATCAATCCACGTATATTTGATTGAACGAATTAACATTCGAAAGCTCTAAACCACAAGATGGGGTTCCAATATTTTTCCATGGAGACTTTTGAAGTGCAACAGCGTGAAATACTTTTTCTACCTGTCTAGGTCATGTATAAGGAAGGCTTTTGCATTGGCTGATAAAACTAGTCGTACACTTGTTACGACAAGGGTATACGGCATTAGAATAAACATGCGGGCAAAAGAAACCATTATTTTTCCTCGATTTTGAAAATCTTACGCCCGGAAAAACGTTATTATTATGTTATTAATTTTAATGTCACTTAACTATGTCATGACCTGAAAACTCAATGAGCACTTCACTCAATATAAATATGACTAACTGTGAATCATTTGGAACTTCATATTTTATTTGAAACTTTATTAGAATACAAATTGTTAAAATAATATTTCGAAAAAATAAATTTAAAAAAAAATAAAAATAAAAAAAAACAAAATAAGAATCAGACGAAATTTATAAAAGGGCTGTACATAAACTCTATCATGATTTTTATAATTTATGAAGTATTTGGTCGCCTTTATCATATATAGTTTTTCTTTTTACCTAATAGTATGTAAGTATGTATGTAAAGATATTTTGACATAATTACAGAATATTGAAGCGTATAGTTTTACTTTTCGGCTTTGAAAAATTTTTCGACATTTGTTATTTCACATTCAATGTATAAAAAATACATCCGCGTTGCTTTACAGGTACACTGCACAATATAAGATCATAACGAAATTAATCTCCTACGGTAGAAAAAAAGACATTCGATATGCGAATTAGACGGACTTGAAGATTTAAGAAAGTAAAAAAGCCGTAGTATAACTGTTACCACCTACAGATTTAAATATTTCTTATAAGACTACTAATTTAATTCGAGCTCCGGTTTAAGGAATAGTATCTCGCATTAAAAACAACAGTTATTTTCGTCCCTTTTTCCTCTCCAGAAATCTTTTTATCGACCCTCCTCCTGAAATATCGGTACATGCCGGTCCAGCCCATAATTCGAACGGCAATATTCGCCGGTAAAAGGGTCCTCGGTCGAGCCCTCGCGCCTCTCAGCGGCTGGATTGGTCCTGACCGGCTACTTATCGGTGGCCCGTTGGCTGCCTCTCGTCCGTGTCGCGGCCGTCCACTCCCCGGGCCGCGACCTTCCCTCCTCTCCCCCGCTCGACGGCCCGGCGCGCACCTGTAAACGGGCCCCCCCGAGACACGCGCGCGCAAGCCGCCGGTATAATACTCGTCCCGGAGCCGCGCCGAACTCTTGTCAGTCCGGGCTCATCCTTCCGAGAGAGAGCTGAGGCCCCCGCCTTCGAGCCCGAAGCGAGACTTTTTTCCAGAGGCAGGACAGACTAGACCTTGCACCCTCACAGGTGAGTAAACGCATGATTCCTTTCGTCCGTCGAAATAAAGGGCTTTTCGCGCGATTATTTGGGCTTCGCTCCAGAAGGGGAGGGAGAAAAGATTCTGAATCTTCTTGGCGGAGTTTGCGAATTTTTCTGCAACAAAGAACAGATTTGGTATTTTTGGCGATTCGATCGGTTTGGTCTTATTTTTATATCGAATGCGAAAAAGGGGACCAAAAGAATGAAATGTTTATGGAACTACGTCCAAAGCTACTAAAACTACCACCCTGCGGTGATAACGTTTTTTTTTTTTTATTTTTTATGATAACTGGTTTAGTTGCTTTTTAAAGCAGACACGAGAACTTTATTTTTATTAACTCAGTTTAGATCGATGGTTTATAGTTTGAATCTAATTTAATGCTTAATAATTAAACAATAATCTCGCATCTATCTCAACGATTTTTGTCTGGTGTGAAATTGAACTCTATTTGTATTTTAAATTACATAAAATGTAAATTTATGATAATATCTCTTTTTCAGCTGCGGGCTTATAAGCGCATTGAAAAAAATTCATTATGCAAATAAATAATAGAAATCAATCATATTTTTGATACAATCGCGTATAACTTGTTAGAATTCAATAGTTAATCTGATATTTATTCAAGTAGTTCCGCAAACTCTTGATTGACATAACAGTTTACTGCATTACGTATAACAATATACTAAATAATTGAAACCGTACTTTCGGCTTCTTACGAAGTTTTAAAACACGCGAATAATTCAATATCGTTCCAAAATGAGAGCGTAGAAGCAAGTGAAACTCGGGGTTTGACACACATTATTAGAAAAGATCGTTCGATTTCCGAATACTTACTGGGCCAGCGTTTTCTTTCCATAATTTTCGAGGGGGATCGGCAGTCCGGTCACGTGTCGGCGCGAGTTTATAACGCGAGGTATATACAGCCGCATTTACGGTACCGAGGGTATATAATATGATGCAGGCGGCCGCGTCGGTGGACGTCGACACCGATCGCCGATACATACATACACCGGACACGGTGAGCTCGATTTTTTTTTCGGCGTCCCCCGCTAATACGTCAGGCGCGTCTTCGATTTTTCAAATAAAAGAACGGAGATGATGCGCCTCGGAATGCAGTCCGCAGTGTTGACGGACTTTGTCGATTTCGGTGCTGCGAATCTCGAATCTTGTTGGCGCCAGAATCTTTGTTTTAGAGATATGCGAAGGAGTGGTAAAATTTAGTTTTATTAGAAATACAGTTTTTTTTTTTAGAAAAAAATCTATATACTCTAAAATGTGTCGTATTTTAAAAGAAATTCATTTCGTCTGAGTCATTATTATCGGTCAATAAACTAAAAACAGAAGACATTTCATTCTTCGCTAAAATGCATTGAAATCTGTTGTGAGGCGAGACCATATCGCAAGTCGTCGTTTCACGATTCTTTTGCGTCCTTGACAAAGAAGCATCCGATACTCTTTTTCATCTGTTTGTCTCTCTCAGAAGTTATTTGGCGTGTTCACGTTTTGAATGGAACGCGGCGAGTGCGTTCACTCCTAATACGTGATATTTTTTTGAGGAAAAAAAGTTGACCGTTATATCTGTGCAGCAAAATATACGTTCGAAGGAAAACTTTTATTTATAGGTAAACTAGCGAAAAACGTTTTGAAATTCTTCATAGACAAATTAAAAATTTGAATTTGTTTTCTTGTTTGATTTAAAAATTGTATTTTAACTCAGTTTAATGCGAACAGTATTTGTTTAATTATATTTTTTACAAACGCATTACAGCACAGTAAACATTGAGTCTTATCAGTATTATTTATGAGCATATTACTCTGGTACAATGTAACTTGTAATATTCTACATTTTCTGCGTACATAATAATTTTGATTTAGAGTGGTTGATAAATTTAATGCTGCATACTTATAAATGAATGCAAAATAATTAATACACAATTTATCATGCAAATTTGACTTTTTTGACTTACTTTTAATATGTGATAAATCTAATTAGTAAATTTCAAATGTTTATTCAAAAATAGCAATTGGCATAAAAAAATTTTTGTTAATTATTTCAAACGTGAAACTTTTATTTCATACTTTTGATAAAAAAAACCTTACAAAGGATTCTATAACTATATTGTAAGTAATTAAAAGAAGTTTCCTTCTTGAAATGCATTAATTATGATTTTGCAATTTGTGTAATTCGGTAGCTTACTTGTTCTGTATCCATATTAGTTCCCAAATTAACCTCTTATTCAAAGAAATTAATTATTTGAGAGTAGTTTTTGCAGCCCGAATAAAGTACGAGGTCAAGTACGTGCTACGTGCTGGTGCCAGTAAAAATAAAGTTCTTTCAGTTTATTTTAATGATACATCACCTTCTTTTGTTTTGTTTAATGCATTGGGCTTCTGATATTATTGTATTTCCGTCAATGTGTCAAATGTCCATTGATCTTGCAACAATAAGTAAATTTACATATATTCCAATGATGATTTATTTATTGTAATATATGCTGAAGAGTTATTACAATTGAAATGTTAAAGTACATTTTTTAATCTCTTACTCTGCTAAATAAATAAAGCGGTTGTTGGGCATTTCAAATAAAGTATAATCGCATGCAAATTTAAACGACGCAAATTTATCGCTGTTTTCGTACCCAAGAATCATAATGCATATTTACGTTCCCTTGAATCTTCATTTCACTTTATCCAGTGCTCCGCAATTGATCCCGAAAGAGTCCTTAACTAATTGCCGTTGCTTACCTTTTCTCGAGGCTAAGCTTTTAAGACTTGCAAATCCGCATCATCTCGATTTCATCGAATCCGTTTTCAAATGTCCTTCAGACCTCTGCTAAAATTGAAGAGCTTTGAGGGAGCTCCGAAAGAGAAATATCTATCATCAAATGCAGGTAATCTGTTTAAATTGTTTCTTTCTTATTTCTTATGGAATTGTTAATATTTTATCTGTGATGTAATAATTCGTCTTCAAGTAATTCATTTTAAACTTTAAAATCTTCAGAACAATTATTACACGCTTTAATTGACACATTATGAGAAAAAAAAAGATAAAATACATCATTATGAATTTACTTCCCTTTTATGATAATTGCAGCTATCTGTCGGATTGAAAAGATAAGAAAATGAAGAAGTACTGGTGACTATACAAAGTGCTTTATTCCCACGATGCACATTAATATTGTAAGAGTAATAAGGCTTTATCTTTAGTGGATTCAATTTTAAAAATATTTTACCAAAAAAGTTTTGACATTATATTGGACCTTTTTTATGCAGCATTGGTCAACGCAATGACTCCAGTGTATTGATATTAAACATTACACGCAAAGCTCAGGCTCTAATTCACTTTTTATTTCATTTCCATTAATAAGTATGTACCATATTTATAAGAAACGAATTTTTAACCGGTTAGTTCTTTGCTAACCCAATAGCTTAGTTTGAAATAACTTAAATCCCAGGATTAATCAACGAAATGACTTGTTGCGAATTACGATACCATTAACTTTTGACAAGTACATAAAAATTAACAAGCACTGATACCAGTTCAATGCAAGAGTCAACCGAGGTCCTTGATCGTCTTTGAATTCGACTGCCAGAACCCTGACACTCGAAACTTATTTACGTAAGCTACTTTTTATTTTTTCTTCATTACACGTGTTTACACGTACATTGATTTGCGCTCTGACAACATTGTACCAGAAAAACATTCAATTTCTCGGCCTGTAATACGCGCTTTATTTTTATAACAAAATGACATGTTTTCTGTAATTGCCTTCAATTTTTTAATACACAAGTAGAAAGGTTGCGAGGACTTATTAAACAATAATACGCGATTTCGTAACTTAACAAAAAATCTGATTTTATACATTATTTTAGTTTGAGTTAAATAATAACTAATAAATTTTCACGCGACCTAGCTTAAAGACCAGTTTATAAATCAGTCTAGAAAAAATATTAAAAACCACCGATAAACGAGAGAAAGGTGCAGTTCGCTAAAATTTTCTTTCTCTCCATCCGTGTCATCCGAAGGTTAACCGGTCATTTTTGATTTCTAGTCGACGATTCCTTTAATTCTACCCTCGCGCCATTTTTTCACGCTTAATCGCTGTTATTTTCATCGAACTCGTTTTCAGTTTCGCTTACTTAACTGCATCTTGCGCCTGGAGATGCAGCTTTCTTTCGTGCGTGCGAAGGTGGGCGTAAAACGCATTAATTTTTTTTTCCGCGAATGATTTTTACGCACTTCCGACAGCCTTCCCTCAAGGCTAATTGTGGCGCGGCTACCGGGGTGTGCATGTGACTCGGTGCTACCGTGTGTCCATATTATCCACTAAACACATGTCTCCTTATTCGCAACGACGTCAGCCCGGAACTGTTATGCACATTACTGCAGTCTGGGCGGCTGATGTCCTTGTCTTTTTTTTCGCGCTAGTTTTTCATTCGCTTTCGTGTCTAAATTTATTCTCCCACTCATTCGAAACGTATTTTGCGATCAACTGCCACCGGTTATTCGCGTCCATCGACATAAGTCTAGTCATGTTTTCCGGCGCGATCACACGCGAGAAAGGTGTACTCCGCATCAGCCCAAGCCCATTCGCAGTACTTGCCTTCTGCTCAAGTGACCCTCTTCATCCTGCAGAGATACTCGCGAAAGTATACTGCATGTCCGAAAAGAAATGGAGCGAGGAAGAGATTCACTTGATCGTACTTCCTTTCCTTCTGCGGACCGTGATTTCAGGTACGAGCCTTTTTGACAGCATCCTTGCTCGTTTGTCATATTTATCTTGCCTTTTCGCCCAACGATCGTTCTTTAATTGCTCGTATATTCTTTCACCTTCGGCCGCCAGTAGGTTGACGATGGGGATCACCTTCCGATATCGCGAATACCGCATTTCCGGATACCGACCGATACGCGAACGCGATTCCAACGCCTTTGAACGCTTTTTAATGTTCATCGCCTCGGCTCTGTATAGTAAGATCGAGTGGGTAACGCTCATATACAGTGCGAATAGAATCTCAGGGCGTCGCAAAGCATTTACTTCTCCCGGTATGCCATCGAGGCCCGGGGTCTTGCTAGGCTGCAATTCACTGGAGGCATTAAAGAAGCTCCTAATGCGAAAGTCGGTCTATGTGTCTTCATCCGTCGCATCCAATGTGTCGCATTGTTCAAAGGATACTTGCGCGTTACGTCCAATTCGGCCGCCAGCACCCAGCGACTTCTCACTCCGCGCAGTCCGAGCGCAGCCTCCGCACTGAGACACAGATTAGCTGATATAAGCTACAAGCTGATAAGGCTGTAGCCTTCAAGTGGGAGACGAAACGTTCCCGGACTCGCTCGGCACGGATGTTTATGCATTCCGGGCTCCGGGAGTGCCGAATCAGCACTGCACGTGCGCACCGACCGGACGAAGAGGGTCTGGTGTCGACGCGCGGGCCGATAAGATACCTAAGTTACAGTCCAAATGGGCTAATGGGTATTTAGATAATCACTTCTATACTGTCCGCGTCTTTTGTAGCGGCTGAACTCGGACTCTAACTTCTTGCTGTTATTTATCGTGAATCGTATATAAGGCGCCGCCTGGCAAGCTTGAACTGTGGAGTAGGCACTCCCTTCGCCTCGACTACCGGCTCGCTTAGCTTTCCGCAGCCTTTCTCAGCTTTTGGTAGTTTCTCCTGAATTTCGCGATCTCCGTTGTCTACCAGTATGTCCGTCAGCTGTTGCGAACGTCCCGTATTCGAGACACAGTGGCCTCGCATAACTACACTCACAAGGAGAGAATACGACATTTGGGTAATGGATTTTCCTGTAACTTTGGGATATGTTATCTAATGTTAAAATATGAAGGAATCCGCGTCCGTTCGGCTTAACGCCCGATTTTTCAAAAGTTATATGCTCTTTTAGCGAAAATCTAAAAAAATTCGATTTTTGTTTAATCACGTATAACTTCTCAAGTATTAACGGTACAGTGTTTTAACTCCTCGCATTTGAATGGTGAGATCAAATCCTCTAGATTAAAAAAAAAGACATCAAAAAATCTTTATTTGTTCAAAAGTTATAGTCAAACAAAGAATGACCATTAAAATAACATAAAAAATCTACTTATAAGATTTTAGCCTAACTTTATTGCAAATTTTTATTTAGCTATAACTTTTGAAGGGGAAAAAAGACTTTGATAAAAAAAACTGTTGAGAAGACTGTTAAAAAGACCTCGGTAAGACCCGCCGAAGGCGGAAAAAATACTTTGTTAAAGACACTTTTTAAAAGCCTTCGGCGGGGCTTACCGTAGTCTTTTTAACAAAGTCTAAAAACTTTCAGTGTCTAACTATAAGATATATAAGAGCCCCTTCGAACCGTTCAGTGTATAGATAAGCACAAGCTATAAAATTAATATTTTAGAGGGTTTTAATTCACTTAAGCAATTCTTTCTTTATATTATTTTCCTATAACTGTTTCTCTGATAGCTTTTCGAATTTATATAATAATTATGATTTGAAATCGTTTTTTCAACATAATTAAAAGTATTATACTCTGTCTGATTATAATTAGAAATTAGAAAACTTTATAAAAGTTTGAAAAATTACAGAGCCAAATAATAATAAATAAACGCCTCTCAGTATTTTCGATAATTCAAAGTTTTGGAAAGCAGCAGAAAAGCAAAAAGGTAGAAAATTTTTTCGACTCGGCAATCGTAAATCGGAATTAAAATTCGGCACGCATCGCGCGATGCGGGCCATTAATGAATCCAGAGCCGTGCGCCATAAAGAATCGTAAAAAAGTATATCCTTTAATGCGGGATTACGCGAGTCGAGCTGCAATCGAAAGCTCATTGCACCTCATCCGCTCTCGCGTCGAACGAGAAACCGCGGCGCGAAGGCGAGGGAAATAAAATAAAATGAAAAAAAAAAAAAAAAGAAGCGCAGAGCTCCGTCGCGCTCCCGTTCAATGGCGTAACCCATCAATGCCAATTGGCACACTCTGCACTCGCCTTCTCCGACGCAAGTTTTATTCGGCGCGCGTGGAGCACCGAGAGCCTTCGCGCGACGCCAAGTGTCAAGGCCCCGCGGCGGGCGTCCGTTTCGGCATTATCCTCTCGCTCGAAATTTCGCTCGCGGGAGCCGTTATTTTTTCCGAGCCGCGGAGGAAGCTGCGCGCGAGAGAAACGAGTTTGAGCGGCGGCGAAATTTATTGGCACCGCGACCAGGTACAACTAGATTTTAGACTCGTAAATTCGCGGCCGCGTGATTTATTCGCGATGATGGCTCGAGACGGCGGAGAGGATGATTGAGCTGGAGAATTTGAATTCTTCGCGCGGTATTTGCATAGTTTAAGTCGGTTCTAATTGATTTGGCGACAGTTTACTTTAGTGCGGAAGATTCTGAAAAAAATGGAAATTTCCGCATGGGAACTGTGCCTCGGCATTCAGATTTGAAATTTGGAGCTAACTTTCATCGATCTGAGGTCCTAATTTGTTGTGCCATTTTAAGAAAAATACACTGAGAGATATATATGTTCTACTTAAAATTATTATACTTTTTAGCAATGCATATGCAAACTTGCGTTATCCTAAACAATTTATATACTAAAATTTAATATAATTGTAGTAAAAATCGACATAGCTCGATTAAATTTTTATATATAATATAGTAATTTTTAGTAGAACATTTCTTTCAGTGTACTATTTTTCAATATTATTGAATTGTGCACTAATAGGATGATTAAAACAAAAGGCTGTATTTCTATCTGGCGACGTTCTCATTATAAAGCAGCGAAGCTCGAATTCTAACAAGGTAAATAAATAAAGATGAAATAGTGCTCGGCCGCGCGGCGTCAAATTTTGCAATTAAAACCTTGGGGAGGACGCCCGTCGCAGAAATCGGGATGTGTCGTTGAACTCGTAAATCCGACGTTTACGAGGCCTCGGCTAATAGATCTCGGCTCCGCGGGACACTCGCTCGGTTTCGCATTGTCGCCGCTGATAACGCGTCCGACGACCTCTCGTCTCTCTCCGCTGAGAGAAAAAAGAGGAAGGCGCGGAGACGAAAAAAAAGTTCATGCATTATTTAAAAGCCCGGCCTACGACGCTTCTCTCCGCGCGGCAGCTGTCGTAAGGATATGAGGAACTCTCGCCGAGAGAGAGAGAGAGAGAGAGAGAGAGAGAGAGAGAAGCGGCGTGTAATCCGAGGAGCGATAACATCGCGGCGAAATCGATATTTCTGGTTCGGAGCCGCGTCCGGAGCCGTCAGTTCGCCGACGCTTTAACGACTCGATTTTCGCATTCGTATGGTAATGACGAGGGCTGGGAAACTTTGAGTAGCGGTTCTTTTTTTCCGTCTCTGGCCTCGTCGTGCATTCGAACTTTATGAAGTTATTTTAATTTTCAGATAGAGCGTGGGACTCGAGGATGCTGAGGCTAAGGGGCTTACTTTTAGTCGCGAGCTGCTTCTTGCTGCAGGTGAGTTTACTACCCTTAACGAAAAGACAAATATTTACACAGCCGCGTACTGAAAGTGTTTTTCAATTCGGATTGTTCCCTATAATTTTGAATTGAAAAGATTGCATCGAAAATCCAATTAAAACCGCCCAGAAGATCCCTCGTCCAATAGCCGCGGACGGCGTAGATAAACACTATCAGTGCGCGGAAATTGAAACGGTAACTTAATTGACGTGTGCGCGACGAAGCTGCCGAAGGATGCGGCAGTCTGGGGCCACGGGAGATTGATGGATCCGCCGGCGCGCAACAGCATGTGGCGCTTCGGCTTCCCGAATCCGGTCAACTACAACGACAACGAGCTCTTCTGCGGCGGCTACGCAGGTTCGTGCGTTTTATGTTCTTTCTCTCGAGGCAGCTTTCACTCGGCGCCCGCAATTATGGGGGAATTACGGCCAAAGTCGAGCGGCTCGCGAATCTTTGCGCCGATTATCGAAATTGCGAGGAAATTAAGTGGCCGCCGGTTTTAACGAGTCGTCGGGATCGGGTCTTGTTTTTTTTTTGTTCTGCCTGGAAATTATGTCAGCACTTCGTCAAGCAGTGTCTTTATATCACCGCTGCAGGTGTGTCTTAAATAAAACATTCGCTGCGTAAAGACTGCATTTTAATTCTCTAAATATGCAATATTTCTGTTTTGTTAACGTATTACTGAGAAAAAAATCTTGTTGAAACAACTGCATTTGCTGTTAATTAATATATTCAACAGAATTTTCGGTTAATTTGATAGAGTTTCTGTTAAGTCAATAGAATTTCTAAATTAACAAAGTTTCTGTTGAATCAATATAGAAATTCTGTCAAATCAACCGCGAAAATTCTATTGATTACATTCAAAAGAAAATGCGGTTGTTTCAACCACCGTTTTTCTCAGTGTAGTTCTAATTAACTAATAAGCATCGAAAACCTCAAACGACCCTTGCGCATAGAAAGCTTGCTTTTCAATCCTCCCCGATTCGACTAATTAACGCCGATCTCTCACGTCCCCAAAACAGTGCAATGGATCCAGAACGAGGGTAAGTGCGGCACCTGCGGCGACGCCTACCACCTCAGCGAGCCTCGGCCCCACGAGGCCGGCGGGGAATACGCCAAGGGAACGATCGTCAGGCACTACCAAGTCGGACAGGTGCGTAAGCCATATCCCCCCTGTGGACGCCTTTGAAATATTATGCACGACACTCGCTACTCGGAGCGCTTGGTTTACATGCGAAACTTCGCCTCTTTTGCAGGAAATCGACGTCGAAGTGGAACTCACGTCCAATCATCAAGGCTACTTTGAGATGTACGTCTGCCCTAACAATAATCCCGCCGCGGAACCTGCCCAGGAATGCTTCGATAGGTGAGCGGTCGCACTGTTCAACTGCGTATTAAGATTCCAATTACCGCGCTTATTATACCGAACGCTCATTTTTAATTCGTATACCGAATTTCCCAAAGATAAAAGTAAGAGAATTTGAGAGCTAGAAACGAATAATAATTATATTTAGTCGAGCTGCGCCCGCAGTTCCTATTTCGTTGCGCGCGCGATTAGCGAGCTACGTCCACACAGCCGAGTCAGCGAGCGCTACGCGCGGAGTGTAACGTTTCGTACACGGTGACGGTGAAGTGGCCGGCTTATCAGCATTTAGTCGCCAGTGCCTCGACTTCGTCCAGCGAAGAAACTCCTTCCGTCCGCCGCGATGACTAAAGATAATACTCTGACCGTTAGCATCACCAAGTGCCGATCGAAATCACTGATCCGAATTAAAGTCCTGAGAATCGTTAATTCGGACTCGCAAAATCATTGCCAAGAGCCGCGAGAGATCAAGATTACTCTCTACAAAAAATCCCGGCAATAAGCCCACGAAATCGAGCGCCCAGTGCTTCCAAACGCGCAATAAGCTTACTTAGACAATTCGACTCTCTACTCGCAGGTATCCCCTATATTTGGCCGGGACGAACGAAGTCAAATTCGTGATTCCCACGGATTCGGAGAAGAAGGCGATTTTCCGCTACAAAGTGCAGCTGCCCGCCTACCTCACCTGCTCCCAGTGCGTCCTGCAGTGGACCTACTACACGGGTGAGTTTTCCTCTCGATTATAATACACGTATATATTGGCCGGCCGGATCTTAGCCGAGCTTGAACTCTGGAACGTTTGCGCGCGACAGGCAACATGTGGGGAACGTGCGACAATGGCACCGAGGCTGTCGGCTGCGGTAGACCCGAGACTTTCAGGAATTGCGCGGACGTCAGCATTGTCACGAGCGCCGCGGGCTTGCCGCCCATCTTCGTCCAGCACGACAATCCCTTCCTCCTCTACTACAGGGATTACAATTCGCCCAATAGCGTATTTCCGCTGGTCATCAGGTACGACGATTTCGTTGTGCTGTTAAAATTGGCTCCTCGGATTAATTACTCGAATGGATTATTGATTAATTCTCTTCCCGCAGGTCACAAGTTTGCGTGCCGAATAATCTCTATCGTCGTATTCCGGGAATGAACGACTGGTGTCAAACGAATTGCCTTCGGTATCCACCCAACTGCCCCTCCTCCATTTGCGACTGCCCGTAAGTATAATCAAACGAACATTAAATAAGAAAATTGCCCGACGCAAAGTGTGCTACAGTATAAGTTTAATGAAAAATTTTTCTCAATTTTTCAGGGAGGTTTGCGAACCAATCGGAGAAATAGCTGGAAAAGACGGAGCCACTGCTTACTGCTTGGATCAATGTCTGGTTTATCCAAGTAAATGCCCGTCCAAGCGATGTCGCTGCTATTAAATTATATCAAATCTGACGTTTCGAAAGGTTGTGATAATTACGCTAACTATAAGCGTTATTGCTGCTTGACGCACAGTTGCGCAGACCTTCTTTGTCTTGGTAGAAATCTGGACGCGTACTGGGAAATACTACCTTTTCATTGGGTTATTTAAAAGCATGGAAATGAAATAATAAAAATCCATTGACGCCGGCCAGCTTCGCTGCTTTGATGGCTTTTTTTATTCGCGATTAAACCCACCGATAAAGTGCTCGGAGAAGGGTCGACATTCCTGTTCCGTCGAGAGGATGCATAAAAAGCTAAACAAAGCTTTTTATTCGTTTCTTTATACTAATTTGACTGCGTTCTTTCGGCACGATATTTATTATAATGAATTGTGGTGATATGGACGGGGAATAGGGTTGCAGCAACTATATCTGTAAAGTACGTTTAATAAGAAAAAATTTTTTTAAAGTTTTGAAAAAAAACCCAATGAATAATGTAGTATTTAATTTAAAAAATACGCATTTCTAATTAATATCTGTAATTATTTAATTCTTATTAAAAAATGTTTACCAGAAAGTAAAGACGAGATCGTCTTTACGTGGAATTACTACCTTTGACACTGCATTGCGGTGCCGTGTACAAAAAAAAAAAAAAAGAATAAAAATTGCAAATATATAAATAAACAAAAATATTTTGCGTACTTAATCCTTTATTACAAGAAACTTTTAATGTAAAAGACAGATTTAATAAAGTAAAAGAATAAGAACAATGAAGGGCAATTCGATTTTTAATCATGTAGAATACCATTATATTTCAAGCTATAGTGACAAATTCTGTATTCTATATGAAAAAAACAAATTAAACATTTTGGAATATGTTTTTTGTAAAATATAAAAGACAATAATCAATTTAATGGCACTATATTTTTATATTAGGACATTCTATTTGACAGCTTACATATTAATGCATACATTATATATTACGTATAATGCCTTTGCATATGTACGCAATATACCATACACATCAGCGTTTTAATGAAACAGTCGATTATTATTTACGCATCGTTTCGATAACAGTTTTTTTCATATAGCTGTCCACGTTTATCTTCTCGCATAACTGTCGCATAATATTTTTTCTCGCAAATTTTTCTTAAATAATCATCGAATTTACCGAGCACCGGTCTTTCATCTATAATCTTCATCATATACATTATATAGTTTTCCTTAACATGTCAATTAGATTCGCACGGGCGCCGACGATTGAACCGCCGGCACAAAAAAGGCGATCACAACTACATATCCTCGATCGCTAGTAACACTTTACAAAACTATATACACTAAAGCCCTTTACATTCTATAACGGTATAATTTCTAGCTAGTAACATTTTTCATTTATTTCTCTTGTTTATCTCGCGCTCTCGATCCCTTTCGCTCCCTTCTCTCGCAGTTTTCTCACTTGCCTTTAATTTCCACTACCTCTTAATCTCGCTCTCTCTTTTTTCCTCTCGCATGCAAAACAGAAAGTTTTTTCGCCATTTGCTCAGCTCATGCATGCTTACGCTTAATTTTTAGGTCAATAATAATGGTAATGGCAATCATAGCAGTGATACAAATAATGACAATCATAAGAGCAATATCAATGAAGGTAACTGTAATAATATCAATACAATGTCGTCGTCGAATAAACAGTAACGCAGCTCGGAAAAAAATAACACTAGCGCACTTACGTGGTTTAATATATAAAGACATCACCTGATTTTAAATTTTCACGTATTATGACTTTTTTTGTCGATTTTTTTTTCTCTTTTTCTATATTCGTTAATTTCTTAGTCATCGATCTACCGCGCTACGTAACTAGTTAACGTCCATAGTTTGTTACCGTACTTTGAGAAATTTTTTTAGTCTTAATGACACTCCACATATTTTCCTTAAGCTTTCCTCCCTTTCGCCTCTGGCGTTACTGCTCTTGTTTATCGTTACCGTTAGAGTTATTTTAAATGTCTTGTTTTATTTTTATTTAACACATCGCTTGCGTACATGTTAGAATAATAATCATAATTATAATAATCTCGTCTTTTATTAATTAAACATTTATCACCTACGCCCTCGCCTTTACTGCGCGCGTCGTTTATTTTTACGTATTACCCCGATCCTTTGCTCGTCGCACCAACAACATCTCATTTTGTAATATATCGTGTATCACCCATTGAATGAAAAGAGTTTAAAAGGCGAGAGACTCGATCATTGTCTCGTTGCATTAAATCTTTTAGTTTTAATCTTTTTTTTTTTTAATTGTAATGTTCTTCGCTTTTAAAACATCCATTAATAATTCAGCACCTATGCGAGACTTATGGGGCAGCGCTCGGGCGACGTTAAAGCGCGGAAAGGCCGGCGAACGATTTTTTTACATATATATTTATATGTATATACGAGCATCTATGGCACTTACTCGAGAACGGCTCTTTGAACAAAGTTATTATAAATATATATATTATGTAATACATATATATATTTATAATTATCACCTAACACATTTGCCTTCTTTTTATTGTACGTTTACTTGCAAGCTGCTTTGAGTTTTTGACGGAAAGTGAAATATCCCTATTTTCTTAGTCGATATTATATATGTATAAGTCGAAGCACAAACTCTTGTTCTTCAAAGCTTTGAAGCTTTATTCTTTTGAATCACTTTTCAATATCACCGATTTACGCTTTGTTTTACCACGCAAGTTAATGTGCACTACATTGTACAGGGTGCATTAACAAAATTTGATTTGTGAACTCCTTACACGCGACACCCTAACTTCACTAGTTATGTTTTTCTGGCTTCGCGAATAATTTTTTTAGAATTGATTTACACGTTTCACTACGTATTCGGCTAGTAATTTCTCACTAAGACACGAATTGAACGCTTGAAAAGTGATTCAAATCAGACGATTTATAATGAGTATCCATAAAAAACGAGTTCTTTTAACTTCCAAAAGTTTTCAACAATGTCGTACTATAAAATTTCGCTGAAGTTTCCTCAACATCGAATAGACTAGATTACAAAATATCTGAAGCAGTGAGCACTTCTTTTTCGCGTGATGCACAAATAATAGAATGCGATAAATGGAAATTGTAAATAAGGGAGATCCCCGGGCAACTTTCGGGCGCTTTCCCACCGCGGCCGCTCGCGGCGACTTATAAATCTGATTTTCTTGCTTCTTCAAATCTGATTTTTCTTCCGATAACAAGCAATTTGCACGAGTGTACATGATTTCGTTATCGCCGCTCTTACAATTCTACGGGACTAACTACGAAGAGAGAGAGACAAGAACATCTTCCTTCTCCGCGAATTAGCCAAAGATCAGAGAGAAAGGGTGTCGGAACGCGCGTGTTAATATGCCTCGGAGACGCAAGAAACGTTAGTCGATGACGACTGTAAATTTTTTTTTTTTTTTTTCATATTTTTTCAACCTTTTTTCGTTACTTTTTTAATTATAAGTCTGACGTTAAGTTGAAGAAAAAAAGAGTAGAGGGCTGCACACTCAAGGTGACCAATTCGAGTGGGCGGACACTTAATGCTTTTTGGTTATTTTCATCGCTTCTTTTTTTATTTTTTTTCGTTTTCTGTGGTTTATTTCTTCAGGTACGTTTTCAGTCTTCCGATTAAGCTATGTAAAAATCATTCCTTTGCACACACGTTGAAAAGCATTGTGATTAATTATCAGCCAACACAAACTTTTTTAAGCCTCGTCGAAACTAAAATTCAGTGCCGATTTTACATCAGGTGGTTCGATCACTCTTCCTTTGCAAAATTATCTCTTGCACAACAAACAAAATGATAATCGATAACTTATGCTAAATAATATTTTAAGTTACTTGTAGGATTGTAAAAATTAACAATTGAACTTTTTAAAAAATATTCATTTACTTTGTACGTTTAACTTTATAAATTTGTACGATGCTAAACGTAGTGCTGGATAAGTGTCACGAAAATTTGACATCGATCGAACTACCTTAGATGAACTTATATTTTTTATAAAAGGCACCTTTGAATATATTTGCTGAAATTTGTGCAGACTTTATAGTTAATAACATAATTTTCAAAGTGTTAGAAATGAATGATAAAGAGGATCGAATAAATAGTTTAATAAATTTATATATACTTACTTAATTTATAAAAATTTATATTGATAAAGTAAGCAAAAATTAACAATATAACTATAAATAACAAACGTTCATTAAAAGTACAAAAATAGCACGGAAAGAAAAATTTTAACTTAAATTAACGGAACGTACATTATTGCACTTTAATATAATATTTATGACCAATTAAGCATTTAACAACACACTTTTTATTACACATTGCATTTATCACATTTTTATTTAAATCGTAAATTATTGAATTACAAAAATAACCTGAATTATTAAGAGTAAAACTTTGCTTTATTGTTGACAAAAGTATATTAATTGTCAGTTAAAAAAGTTTTTATGAACTTGTTAATAAGTATGGACAATTGAAAGTCTTTTTAAACTTTTACATTATACCTAAAAATAGATTAGAGAAAACTTTAATGGACGATTCAATTAAAAAATTTGGGCGAAGATTTGGCTAGTTAAATGTATATATTGAAGAAAAACGTTTCGTTACAAAATGCTTAAATTAAAATTTAATCTAATTTAAGCAGTATTTCGCTTAATTTTTTGAATCATTGATGGTTGCGGCACCAAAAAGCTGGTTCTCTCAATATCGGTTCAATAAGTTAACGAGTATTGATAGATTACAATAAGTACCTAAGTAAAAAATCCAAATAATAAACAAGACAGTTTGAACTATTTATTAAGTCTTCATAGGTATTAAATTAATTATTTTATTAATGAAACTAAAATGGTCAGGATTGAGCCGTAAAAAAGGCCAAAATTGACAGGCTCTAGTATTACATTCTCTGTTTTTCTTCTAAATAACCAAGTTCCGCCCCTCGAAATATTCTTCACAACATTGTTTTGGCGTTATATTTTGAGACTACGTAAAAAAAGTAAAGTTTAAAAATGACAAGAAAATGGGAAAATCATGAGCTTGGGTGTGCCCCCTCAATACTCGTGTATGTGCGATGGCATTTATGTAGTAATATCATTCGGTACAATCGTACATATACATATATATATATATAACAAGTTCGTCTCATTCTAATCGCACGGATCAATAAAACGATAAACGCGTACAATCACGATCGAGCGTCGCTTCTCGACCCACTTTGTTTATTAATTAATTATTTACGTACACTGTATTCACGAATTTAAAAATTTCGGCACGATTTTTTTGCTTTCTCTACTTACTCTCTCGATTTTTGATTGATTTTTCACTGCATCACTTCATAGTTGTAGATCCTGTTTTAATCTCTTCACAATAATCAAATATCACTTTCTGTCGTCGAATCGTGCCGTTTTATAGTTGGCGGCGGAATTTCGAACTTACTTCTGCTTATATTTCTTATTTCATTGTTTTTAATTAGTGAATAAGAACGACACTAAACTTAAACTGAGCTTCAATGAAGAGTATCATTACAAATTACCTTACACGCTTCTTCCGACTAATGTTTGAACTCGAGCATCATAAAAATCTCTTTGTACTTTGTTGTGCTTTAGAATTTCGATAGTTTTTTGTTTAAAATCTAGGACTAGTTTCCCACGATGCATTCACATTTAATTAATAATTTTATTTTAGATTAAAACTTTAGATTAAAAGTCTGTCATAATAAATTATACGCAGATGCTTTATAGAAAATCCTTTATATCACATTGTAAAGGTAAATGTCATTTATTTTTCAAAATTGTTTTAATTTTTCGCTGTGGTTTGCCGTGCAATTATCACTTAGCAAGACCTTGAAAAAAGCGACGTCAAATTCTACTTAACGCAATTACTGATAGTTCTTTCATCTTTTTATCCAAAGAATAGATTACGTATCGCAGAATCTTGAAAACGGCTCGATGACTAATATCTGCGTACAAGCTCAAAAGCTTACATTATTATTGAAGGATTCCACCTTCTTTACCTTAATCTCATTGTCTTTTTAAAATGTTTAAAGACTAAATTACAGCCTCTGTCTGAGGCAAAAAATTACATCAAATGTCAGTGTATAATTTTTGCCTATTGTTTATTTTGTGTAGGAGACAATACACGAACAACACACACGCACACGCACGCATGCATACGTAATTTAAGCGTTCGATAAATTTAAAGAGGAAATTCTATCGTGCAACGCCGTTGGCACTTGTACGCTGACAATAGATTTTCTCTTTTTGGCTTTAATTTTTTTCATAGGCAAAATATATAATAGACAATATCTACGATAAACATCAACTTTATGTTGAATATCTTTTTTAATATAGGATTCAATTAGACACGAAAAACATCAATATCGAACTAGAGAGCGCACTGAGCGAACCCAGTGCATCTAACAACACGTATTTTGTATCACCGAGACATTTGTCGGATCTTTTTATTCAATTTGCTCATTTCATTTTAATATTAAAATGCTGCAACTTTTTGAGTTTTTAGAATTGTACAAATACACACGTAGAAGCTTCATAAGAAAGATAAACATTCATATAGTATATTAGGTTAATTCAAAAATATAATTTATTTGAAAAAATTATACGTTTTAAATAAATATTTTATAATTAAAAAATTCTGTTTGGAATAAAATTAAGGACTTTATAGAAATATTAACGTATAATGTGTCTGAGGCGATCCAGAGGATTGGTCAGTGGGCTCATTTGTGACAGAATCCCCTGAAACGCAGGATTACTCATAGAACACATTAAATACAAAGTTAATTAAAAAAAATATTTACTTTTTCCAACACTTACGTGTTATATTAGCTATAATTATTCTTCTAATTTGTTACGACATTTCTACACCAAGACTGCATATGGCACTTTGACAATAAATACGATTTAATATTTATTATAAATACAACAATAACTTTCATAGACAATAAGATTTTTTTTATCTTTTTTTACCGAAAGACGAATCAGAAACTTTCTACTGCAGTGCATGTTATCTCAGGAAACTTTGTGCTCACAAAAAATTTCACAAATGACGTCTACAGCACAATGTGCACATCTCTGACTAACTACCACGTTCTAAGTTTTTAAAATTCTTTCTTCAAATTTGTTTCGTTGCTTTCTTCATCAATGCAACGAAAAAATCATAATTTTTTAAGCCTTACAGTCATTTCACGTGTCGTTAATAAATTTGTAATGGTGTTTTTTTAGTTATTTCAACTACACCTTTTTCTTATATACCGTACGAAAAGGTATCAGATGTTAGATTTTTGAAGGTTAATTTTACATTACTGTGCAAGATTGTTTGCCATTTTAGCTTAAATTCTGTTCTTAAAGTTTATGCAAATGTAGTACATTATATTATGACAGACTTTGTACTTATTTGACAGCAAATTGTTATTAGAAATTATAGATATAAATTATAGGTCAAGACAGTTTAGATGTAAGGACAAATTGTATTGCACTACATCGTACACGAGAATTTTGGATGCTCAAGTTTAAAAATTGAGGGAAAATCGAGTATTGAATTTGTAGAGTTCTTTTTAAGTGTAAAACGTGAGATAAGCACTTACAAATAACCTAACGTCGCATAGGTTTTCACAAAGGGCGCATCCACTCTACAATTCTCCCTGTAAAATAATCGAAACACCTCGTTGAATTGAAAATTTGCTCTACCGCGTCCTTGAAAATGAACATTAAGCCAAGTGAAACTTACTCATCTTCCCATGGACAAACTTCATTAACATTATTGTCTCGCTGCTCGGGAGAAGCTGCCGAATCGGCTGGGCCGGCTGCCGCGCCGTCGGGCGGTTGCTGCTGCTGCTGCTGCTGCTCGGTCTTGTCCTGCTGGGTGTCCGGTTCCGTGGCAGGATCAGACGCAGGCGCTGCGGCAGCAGCTGGCTTGGCCTCGTCGCTGGCAGTGGCCGTCGTCTCTGGCTTCTCCTCCGCCGGCAGCCTCGGCGTGCTCGAGCGCTGCTGCGGCGGTTCCTCTCTCCTCGTATCCTCCTCGACCTCGGGCATGCTCTGTGCTTGGGTCAAAGGCTCGCTCATCAGAGCGCAGTCGCTACTCGTGTCCGGCGTCTCCGTCGTCGTCTCGTCGTCCGGCCCTGTTGGCTCCATGTCCTCTGGCAGTTCGCCCACTATTGCACTTATGCTGATAAGCGGGGCTTTTGCCGTCGACCTGCAACGATGTTCAAATTCCAATTAGGTACTCCATTCAGAAATGCTCGTTTTTAAATTCTAGAGATTAGAGATTTGGAATTGATTCGAATGACGGGAAAAATGTAAAGCAACTTTTTATTTCGGAAAGATTGATCTGATTTTAAAATTCGTCGCAGCAATGGAAAGCGGGTCAAAGTTAAGTGGTATCTCGCAGGAGGAGTCTTTGCCTCTAAATTAAAAAGTTGAAGCAGCATCTTAAAAATTTGCCGGGTCAATCGGGAAAGGCTTGTAATGCTTGACTAAATGCTGAAGAGGCGTGACCTTGTTGGCTGTAGTGGCGGGGGATTGAGCTCGGCCTCCTCGGGCACGGTGTTGACCGAGCGCGTGGGCGTGAGCTCGGTGGTGCTGGTCGCCTGGTGGGGCAGCGTGCGGGTGCCGAACATGACGTCGGCGGGCGCGAGGGCGACGTACGACAGGTCGAAGGAGTGCTGCGGCGATGGGAAGTTGCAGGTGGAGACGCTGGCGCGCGTCGTCTCGGCCAGCTTGACCCGCGTCTGGGCCGAGCCCACCGAGTAGTTGCGCTGGATGCTGCTGCTCGCCCGCTCCCCGACGTGATGGTGGTGGTGATGGTGGTGCGGGTGGTGATGCTGCTGCGGCTGCTGGCTCGAGCGCTCCTTGTGCTGCAGCCGCTCCGAGACCTCGGCGATGGCGACGCTCACGTCCGAGGAGGAGGAGCACGAGTCCAGCTGCGAGGAGTTTTTGCGCAGGGAGCGCTGCTGCTGCTGCTGCTGCTGCTGCTGCTCGGCTTGATGGCTGGTCGAGGCCGTAGCCGCCGAGGAGGGCGTCTCAGCCGACGGCGTCCGTCCCAACGAGGCGGCGGCCGCGGGCGCCGCGTCCCACGGGCATACATCGTCCATAGGGCGAGCTGCTGCCTCCGATGCGCCAGCATCCCTGGCAACAGGAACTTCGTTATACCATTCAGTGGAAACGGCCGCCAAGGAGGTCGGCGGACAGTCGTTTTAGTGGTTGTTTGCGCGGGAGCTCGATCTGCCTTTGCTTGAGAACGGAGGGGGAGACTGGATTACATCGAGAGTTCCAAGTCATGCGAGTTGCACAGCGATTGGACGGGGCGTATTTTGAACTTATTTTACCAAAAAGGGGGCCGACATTCAGAGAGAGCTGACGCCATCGAGTGACAAAACCATCGTTCAGTTTCGAATGCTGTGCAGTAAACATCATTTATTTTACAAAAATATTTTAAAATATTCTTTAGTATCCAAGCTTCTCGTAAAGGGTACTTCAGAACGTCAATAGGTAGGTACAGCAGAGACGAAACTTTAGACATGCATCAACAAAGGTTGTCACGACGGAAAACGCAAATCAATACGATAGCTTTAGAAAAGTGGAGATTTTGAAAATTGTAGATAAATTTGAGCAAGTTTTGCCAGCTTTTCCTCGAGGCAGATAGGAAGGCAAGCACATATGTACAAGAACATGATCATTGCTCATAAACACGAGCATTAAACATACAAAATATATAAAAACAATAAATCATATATATACAGTATATATATATACATAGATGTATAGATATTAGTATAGTAGCACACAACGAGAATAAGAAACTTTCTTTAAGAGGTAATTCATTGCAAGGGCGAGAGATAATAATAAGGGGAGGGTGCTTTTCTTGGAGCAAAAAAATTTAGAGTTGCAGTCGGAGTGAACAACACGTATAAATACACAGAGGGGAGTCAATACAAGATTCTGAGAGAGAAAAACAGAATAAGAGACAATGTAATAAGACTTTCTGACAAACAGATATTAATGTACACGTAAATCAACATCGACGGCAACACGAAAGCTCTGTGCAATCCTTTAGGGGACTTACTGAATGTTGGGTGGACTAGGCCGTGAAGGAATCTTAAAGTGCAGATCTCCCCTGAAAATAGCGAATCGATGAGATACGCACACTGCCAATCCGTCGCAGTCTCTGCGTCTTTCTTTATTTTCAGCAATCTGATTTCACGGGGAATTAAAGCAACTGGGCCACGATCGATCGCACACATTGGACGTCAATTTACGTCGATTTTTTTTTTTAGAACAAAACGAGTGAATGCTTGCTTTTTTGTGCAGTGCTATTTTTTCACCAGTGTGTAGAGTTAGCGTACAAATGTAGTCACATGTCACAAATGAATACAATATTTAATGCTGTTATTTATAAATTTGTAATTATCTAATCACGTCAACTAGTTTTTTTAATACACGGAGGAAAATTGTTTGCACTCAGTCGCAAACTAACTTGAAGAAACGGTAAACAAATTTTTAAACTGAGAATATTGTACTTTTTCTCCGTGTACAGTTTAATGTGTGCAAGTAGTGAAGCTGCGTGTTGATGAGTGCTATTTTACCTGTATGGGATGTCAGTGAGATTGGACTGACTGTGGGAGTGCGGCACCCGAGGAGCCACAGTGGTATCCCTAACACCGCACAAAGCCAGCTCGTGAGCCGAGCCGGACAAACTTCGGTCGCTGCCTCTTCGCCTCCCGCCAACCCCGCTACTGATTGTTCCATGCTGCTGTTGCTGCGAGAGATTTCCAGTTGTCGGTGCCGCACTCGAAGATACTTTTTTCTTCCCTGGACCTCCGAATACGAAGAATCTTGGAATTCGTGAAAAAAGGTTTTGTCAATACACGTTATTGTTTATTAAAGTTTACAGAGCTTTAAGGATTTACAAAGCGTACCTCTTCTTTTGTAAGGGTTGTACACCAGCAGCTAGCAGATTTCGATAATGATCAGAACGAACAAATCTTGGATAACAGTCTTTCTTTAGAAGCAGTGTATACACGTGTTCAGCAGCAGAATCAAATGTAAACCTGGTCGGACTTTTCATTTCTTGGTGAACCTTTTCCATTGTCTTGCCATCTATGTTAATTTCGCAAGGAGCGCCAGGGGCCAAAAACTCTCTGTAAAACATTTTTATTGTGAATAATGAATTGATTTTTTCATACGAAAATGTCGTAATACATACCTAAAAATTTCATTAACTTTGTCAATTATGTGTGCCTGAAAACTGTGCCTTAAATCCTTTACAGCCAACCAAAAGCGTATGTTTTCATGACTGTATTCTTTTCGCAAGTAATTGGTAAACTCTAGCAAGCCTAAAAACAAATAATTTTATTAAAAACTTAAATTTTCAATATGTCTCTTTAATTATAAAATTGATATGAACCTGTTGGATCTGACATTAGTTCTTCCATTGATAGTGCCCATCTTTTTACGCGTTTTTCTGTAGGAACTTCAACCCTGAAAATTTAATGAATAAGTGTAAAAGCAATCTATGAAATTTAATTGATTCCTTACAAATAAATTAATATTGTACTAACAAAGGGCTATTTAGCTGCCAAAATGTTTGATCATCGGTGATCCACGGGTTAGAAGGTTGAGGTTGCGTCATCATAGGATCGTATTCCATATACGTTTCAAAGTACGTTTTAAGATTTTCTATAGCCACCGAAACTTTTATTCTCGTGCGTGTTACACTGTTCCGCAAAAGATCCACCTGTCGAAAAGTTTTTTGTTTAACTGTACTTAGAAATAATCAAGTAAATTTGAAAAGGCTTTGCTGAGAATGAATTTGTATTTACCTCTCGCTGTAGATCGTTGAGAGTACGCTTTCGAGGAGGGGCGCGAGGTAAACCGGGCCGTGCCCTAGTGGGAACTGGCACTACTTCAAGACTACTTGTGCATCCTGGCGGTGGTCTATATACTCTCCAAAATGCCCTCTCCTGAGAATCGCTCACGATTTTGTCACCCTTCTTGCGTTCCTTCGACAATCGCACCTACGGGTGAAAATTCCATTATATTTTAAGCTATTCCCTTTAAGAATTTAATTCTCGCAAGAGTGAGATTGACAAAATTCTTCTTTTTTTTGAGTGCATAAAATAGTAAAAAAACAAATAATATGAATTTAATTTGTACCTGTTCTTCTGCTTGCAGCTGAATAATATCCCATTTATTTTGCAAATTCCTTTTCAAACTAGTCAAAGCCTCCTGAAAAATTAATGTAAAAATTCATGTATAAATAATTGTGTTTAATTTCTTCATTGTTTTTAATTAAGTTAATACATACAATCTCATACTCTTCCAGACCATGGCGCTGCTTGTTTCTTAAAGTTCGTTTAGCCAAATATATTGCATATTCTACATTATCAGGTGTTCGATGTTGCCATGGCCAATAATAAGGTGTCTATTTATCAAAATTATTTGTTATTACTTTATGTATTATATTTTAGAGATGAGAGCACAGGAGGGTTACATATAATGTAGATCATATTTCTTAAATAATGTTGAGTGATCAACACAATTTTTACTACATTATAATATAACTATATGAACTAACTATAATTGTAATTTGCAAATCAAGAGTTGTGCCAGAAAAAAGTCAAATAAAATTAGTGGTATAAAATCACACTAAAAGTCACACTAAGACTGGAAGAAAAAAATAGTAAAATGAACTAACAGCAACCAAAGATGCATAAGATATTATTGTATACAAAAAGGAGTAGAAGGGTATATTAGTAAGTACCTGAAACCTATAAAGAGAGCTGTCATCCTTTACAGTAAGAGTCCTGGAGTCGTTCACTGGGAAGAAGTAGCCATACTGGCAAAGTTGATTAGCAATATGGACCGCCTCTACTGTCAACATAATTGGGTTTTTCATAGCATGACTTGAGAACAAAGACAGATGTATAAAAACATAGACTGTCAACAGGTGCATGCAAATTCTGTGCATAGGAGTATGCTTACTGTTAGAAATGATTACTTCTAAATTCAAGTGTATCATGCATATTCATAGAGATTTAATGAATTTAAAAGTATAACTGTTGAAAAAGTCTAAACAAGTTTTCTAGTTATAATGCTCCAAAGATAGATATAAACTGGATTTTTTAAATTTTATCATACCTTGCTTAGCTTTAAGGAGACAACAGATACTGACTTTTGTTTTATTGTGTTGCTTGAGTAACTAGTGTAATTTCAAGCAGGGTGGGTTAAAATAAACCAAATTATTGAAACAAATGGATGATGCTTAAAAGAAGTAATTTAGTGATGATTATTATTATTGCAAGTGAAAGAAACATAAATGTAACTGGGTAATTCATGGGAATCAAAGGAAAGACTAAGAGTAAAATGATCTTCATCCAAATCTTGTTGGATTGTATGAGGGTAGATTCAGGAGCAGCAGGAACAGCACACGTTTGGCAGTTGTAAGGCAGCATGTAAGTGGAGCCATCCTCCTTGTTACTCAATAAGATTCCGTACCTGATTCTTCAATGTTGAGCCGCTCCATCAGCCACTCGATGAGGTCGTAACCTGCAACACGCAGGCAGCCTACTGTAGTGTCCTGGCCTTGTTGGCCACTTAGGCTTACGCCACAACGCAGGTACCGTTGGCACTCACCCATGAACGCTGCAGGGATCGAGGTAAGGAATAGCTTTTGGCTGCGCACGGGTACCCCCATCTCAGGGTCTTGCATCTCCCGCACCAGCCCCTCCATCTATTCTCCCATAGATTACAAGTCATTAATGAATCAGGAACAGAGATAAACAGCATTAGTAATTCACAATCATTCTCTAGTGACAAAGGAAAAATTGGATAATGCACAGTTAGTGATTTAAGCAAGAAATACCTTGTCGAAGGCACAAGGCCTGTGAACTCGTGGCTCCTTCTCCTTGTATTTTTGAGCGCTAGAGGCCTCCATCGCGTTCGAGGGGGCCCTCTGCGTCTCTGGCAGGAGCAGTGACGATAACGATGGCGGAGGGGGCTGGGGAGCTGGGCTGGAGACGGGTCTACCCGAACTCCATGGGGCTCTGGCCCCATCCCATCACTCCGGTCACCCCCGCATGCCCACTAAAAAGCAAAAAAGACAACAAACCATTAAAAAATTTACACCTAAAATTAAAAACAAAGCCATTGGCATTGATGGAAAGAAGGAAATGGCAAGTGAAGTAAAGTGGAGCAACGGTACTAGCATGCAATTAATAATGTATCAGTATCTATACTCGATACCGCAAGGGGTGCAGCCAAGGGGGCAACAGCCACCAGGCTGTCAAGAGAGGCGCACACAGAGAATTTGTGCTTGGTAGCTCTTGGGACAAGCTGGAGAAGCCAATGGCTCTTATTGATAGCTCAGTACTGGCTGAGAATAGAAATGTCGTACGTACTCTCAAATATTGAAGAGCCAAAGTGCTTAACCTACACGGCGATGCCACGGTTTCCCTGTTGCCTCCACTGTTTGCGATCCGCGAGCCGCGTTTTATTTCAGGATGTCGGAATTACGAATAGGTCGATTTCCATTGAAAGCCGCCTGACAATGGAAATCCTTGATACGACGCATACCTCCGGCTACCATCGGCTTCCTGTCGAGAGTCAAAATGTCAGATACTCGCTGCGATCGGGCGGACATAAACACAGAGCGCTGAGCAGACTGCACTCTGCAGACACACGCTGACACAAGACACGCGCTACAATCTATATACACACACTCGCAAGCTCGCAACTTCTCTCAGCTGATTCGTGAAACGTCATTCCCGACAAGCGCCACTGCTTAGGCAGCCGGCCAAACCACTTGTTTCCTTACCCATTTTACCCTTTATTTCTCCCTTGCAGCTCGCATTCTCATTTCTCACCATGCAGTATTTTCTGCCGAATGAGGTTATAATTACCAGTATTATCGATATTTTTTTCACTGCTTCTTTGCATTATTCCTTACGCTCTTATTCCGCATAATTAAACTAATAAATTGCATATTCTATTTAAAGAATTATTATTATCCGTTACTTCCAATTAATATTAATTTTAAATAATCTTCCTTTTAATTTTAATGTAATGACTAATATTTCAACAAATTTTCATTATATTAATTAAATTTATTTCAGTTTTTAACGTATTTCGTATTATTCATTCCTTTCTGGAATAACTTAAGCGAATGTACTCCACACGTGTTTCATTATATATAAACGGATATTTTTAGAGTAATTAATTAATTTATAGTAAATTCATAATAAATTAAATGCATTGTATAATTTTGGGACATAATTTGATAATTTATTTTACGAAATTAACGAACTTTTGTCAAATCTATCGAAATTCGTGAAAACGTTGCTCGAGATTTTATCGATAATTAAAAAGCTTTTACGGTAAAAATAAAGTACATTTTACCTATAATCTAAAGCAGCATTTTCCAATTAACATTATTTAAATAAAACCCGTGAAACAGATTCGAACGCATTTCATATTCTCTGAAAATTCTGTACACAGTTATATTATACATTTAAACTAAACAGAGAAAGAACGGATCTGTCGGGGCAGCGAGCGAAAGCGAAATTCCGACACTCCTCCGCGGGGAACGTCGCGGATATTTCCAGCGACGGTGCACGAAACTTTTTCCAGGCAAAGTTTTAAAAATCTCGAGCCGAAGAGAGCTGCGGCGGCCTTATTGAAATAGCTCTCAGATAGCGGAGTAGTTTAAAAATAAACCTCCCGCGGAGGCGGCGGCGCTTCCTGCAAATTCAATCAAGACAATCCTCCCCAATCTGAATTATTAAAGAGGGCAGCTTCGGTCTATTGACGATTTGTTATTTACATGTGTGTGTGCAAATCCAAAGCCCAGGCCAGGGGGAGGGAGAGACAGAGAGAGAGAGCAAGCCGGCAAACTTTCGGAGCGGCGCGGCCGCGCGGCGTCGCGGGTTTTCAGGCAGTGGGGTATTATAAGAAACTTTCTCAATTTTGTTGGGGAAAACTTTAAAGTACGTCATAAATGTGTTATATATAGAAAAAAAAAAAAGATGTTAGAAAATATCCGAAGAGTTTAATAACTTCATTTGCTTATGTGGAGTTTCGTTTTGAGGCACTAAATGAATAGTTGAATGACTTTAGCGTCGATTGCGACAAAAAACGCTGCTTCAATTACCGCTCGGATCGGAATTATTAATAACTAACCTTAGAGTGTACAAAGGAAAGAGAGGTAAGTAAATACAGCGACGTCGGCTGCCATTAAAACTAGATTTCGCGTCTAATGACCCTGGAAATTCTGAGACTTCGACCGGTTTTCAAATTAAGCTATAGCAAAGAAATTTGAATTTCTCTCTATATTTAATGTCTAACAATCATCTGTGCCTGTTCTCGTTTTTGTCCGCATAGAAAGTGCCCGGGCGCCGTTAAATTCTCTGCGTCATTAATTAAAATGATTAATAATACAGTTCTCTTTATTTTTTCAGCGAAATTAGGATAAGCCGCGGCAAGCGTCGAGCAGAGTTTAAATGTAAATTTGCATAGAATTAGTACTTCCAAAGGTGGCGGGGTCTTACCGCGCTCGTCTCTTTCTACTTAAGTCGCGCGCAGCCTTCCTCGAGCATTGTTAGAAGTTGTGCCTCGCCGGACTCGAGAACTGTTAAACGCAGCTTGTATCCCCCGAGCTTACAAGTTTAACAGTGCCCAATTACCAACTGCTCAAACTCTCTCCCCCTCGATATATATATGATACAAACATTATTACGCGTCCATTGCGCGGAAGCTGCACGCTCTTTAACCGACGTTTCAAAAGCCTTCGATTTAATTAGTCGGCAGCATTGAAAATATCGCAAAGGCGGCAAATTGATTTCCAACGCGCGAACAGAGAACGGCGCTGTTTCGCAACGCGACACGTACATATATATACATCGCGATAAGAAAGAACTCGCGGAGAGCAATTATAAATGCAGAGTGCCGCCGCGCGGCGCTCCGATGAATATAATCGAACTGCGGTCGGCGAAGCTCGGTGTTCCTCTTCCCTACGGACGTTCCTGCTGCTCTTATCTCCCTCCAACTTTCCCGCGCGCGTGTAAACGCGTCGCTGTACATAGCGTGCAGCGCGGGGGGGAACAAAAACTGGCCGCTCTCGTCTCGGTAATTGATTGCTCGATCGACGGACGGAACGAGTCCGCGGGAACAATGAAAATCTATCACCGGACGAAGCTGCTCTCGTCGACGTCTCTTTTCGAATTCTCTCGCTTTCTCGGCTCCGCTGCGCTGCCGGCGGAATTTCGCGAAAGCTTGTAACGAGCGGAGACGGGATTTTTGCCAACTTTTCTTAATTATCGATCTCGGGGCGAGGTTGGGTTTGCGCTCTTAATTACGGGCCGCCGCGGCGAACTTTTACCGAATAATAAGCACTTGGATTTTTGATTAATGGACGTTCTGGCCGCTTGTAATGTAATTAAACTTGGATGGAGTCAACAGCTTTTTTCGACTCTGAGAATTGACTATGAATAAACTTTGGAACATATTGATTGGAATTAAGTGTCGGTCAATAAGATTGCTTTAAAATTAATTGCTTTTCCTGAGTCAATAAAAACGGCATTCGGTCGTAAAATTGAATTGCACGTTAGTTTGTCGATCGCTAATTGAGAGCGCTATAAACTTTTTACTTATAGTGTATTATTTTACGAAATTATAAATCTGCAATAAAATTTCTTCAACTTGTAACGACAATGATTCGAACATTCGTGCTTTTCTGATCGTATTTTGTAATCGTTTACTGTGTTTAAATAATTATTGGTGTTAAAAGTTATGGACACCATTTTACATATGAAAAATATCATCATTAAAAATTTTAACAATATAATATAACTTGTATATTTTTAAGTTTTTTATATTAATCTAATTTTTATTTAAAAAAATAAGTAATAAACAAAAGAGCGAAATGCAATAAAAATGAATTCGGGGGTTGAAGTGAAAATGGACAGATATGGTCAGACTCAGACCGACAGAGTTTAACGACCGAAATAAAGATACCTTCAATTAGCTTCATTTTAAATAATGAATTCGACTCTATAATAAAAAAGTAATTCACTCTCGCGCTTACAACTTAGCAAGAACCCTAGGTATTTTACGAGTTTATCCACCCATCGCAGTAAGCTATAGACCCCCCAGTCATTGACCCGTCATTCGCCGAGCGCTTCCCGTGGGCCGTTCGCATTTCCACCCGGCGCCACATATCGACGAATGTAGAAGGACGCGCGGCGACGACGGCGGACGACATCGAGGGGGGGAGGGAGCCTCGATTCGCTCTCCTCGTATTCTTTTCGCCGATTGCGTGGGAGCAGGGTGGAGCGGTGCGCGGCGCGCGCGATTAGTCGCTTCGCGGGGATGCCATTTGCGGAGGAAAAGAGAGCCGACGCCGCCGCCCCCCGCTTAATTACGTTGACTCACGAACGGGGAAGCAATGACTTTCGAGACAATGATGAATCGAGGCGCGCAAGGCGCCGCTTCGACGAGCCTCTGCAGTCGACGTCTGCCGCGATATGCTTTCCATTATCCCGGAGGAAAGTCCCTTTTTTCGATGGATTTCTTTGTTTTTTTTTTTTTTTTTTTTGTAAATCTCCCGCATCCAAGCCACTTTTCCATGCTTTCAGGCGGATTAAAAGAATAATGTGGCTTCCTCAGGCACGCCTGACGTGTTTTTCTTTCGAATCAATGGGATTCGGAAAAAATTGCTCCGATTAGTTTAGTGACAAGAAGAGAATGCCAAAGAAGAGAAACATATTCTTAACAAACTGCTTTTTGAAAAAAGTGTTTATTATCTAAATTAACGAGGGAATTATTTGTTTATAAATGTGGAAGAAATATTCTACGGAACACAAATAATTCTATGCACAGAATGAGCGGATAACATCGCTGAATGGTTAAAATTTTATAAAAAGAATTCAAAGAAATCCACTAAAGTAGACAGAAATAATGATTCTTCCAACATATCACAACTGTTCCAATTCCATTGAAAGTGAAGGTAGCGGAAAATGTACGACTTGAGAGGATGCAAGAAACTAGATTATACGTATTTATATTGATCCTCGGTTAAAATATAAAAAAACAGATAATTCATAATTTTTAGAGTTTGTTTATTTTATGTATTATACCCAATAATTTACCGTTGTTATAAGCATTTTAATATTCATAGTTTAAATAAACGGTCATTTAAAATAATTGTGTCATAAACTGTTTGGATTTCTGTTTTGACAAAATTTCTCCGTGTAAAAAGAGCAATAAATTACGTTTGATACTATTACGTATAATTTTATAGCAATCAACATTAGATTTATGAGTAACTCGCAATCTTTCAGTCGTAAAAAAATATACCTTTCTCACATTCTGCGATAAGGTTTCGGCGTGCTTTTAAAAAATGTAAAAAAAAAAATATTCATCACGGAAATACGTATATAAATCGTGATATAGCACTTTCATCACTTCTATTTTATGTCAGAAGACAGAACTAAAAAAAAAAAAGAAAAAATACATACTAGGTCATAACTATTTGCACAAGTATTGAATGGCACTTTTTAGAGCCAGTACAATGTATACATTTCACACAAATTCGTGGGCCGTTTGACAGATTTTTTGGAATTTTGCTGGCACGTACGTGTTTTTTTTTTTCTTAATTTAATTTTATTTCGAGTTTTTTACTCGTATAGAATCACCATTAATTTGTTCATTTAAATCATTTGAAAAATACATGAACTTAATAAATATTAAACTAAATAAAATTAAAAGGCTACGAATGAAAGTAGTTCAACGGCAATATATTTAAAACAGAATTTTAGTTTTTTAATAATTTTATTTTTTAACTTATTTTCCTTAATCTTTTATTTTTGGGTTTTCTACTTGAGATACTAATATTAATTTAGTAACTCAACATCATGTACTGTCTTATGTCATAAATTGTTACATCGAATCGATTTTTGTTAAATGTATAATCAGCCTCATCGGATCACTTACTCTAAAATATTCTAAAAATATATTTTCCATTAAAAAGCCAAGTGACCTTGAAATTTAGAACACGCATTAAATAAACTTGCACTCACTGAAGGACTCTTGATATTTTTGTATTAAAGAAATTAACAATTAATTTTGATACTTAACGTACAGTGCCGTACATTTAAATAAAGTTCAGATTACCGTATACTTATTGGAACGAAAGAAGGAAACCTTCATTCCATCCTCCTGAACTTCTCTCTAAATCTGAATAAGTGAACAATTTACTTTATTTGTTGTAAATAAAAAATAAGCCTCTTTATGTATTATATATTGCGCTTCAGCATTAAGTAACAATATTCACTTATTCAATAAGTACACTCTCTCTAAAGTAAAATAAGTGAAAATTCACTTATTCGAAGTGTATATGCACTTATTCGCCATGTCAAAAGTCTTCCACGTGCAATAAGTGAATATTCACTTATTATATAAGTGACAACCATGTAAGGACCGAGAAAATTCAAAATTTTCACTTATAAAAAGTGAATTTTCAAGTGCTTAATTTTCAAAATAATATTTTCACTTATTTATGCATGAAAACCACACTCACTTCCAAAATAAGAAAATTTCACTTAATTATTCTACTTTAGAGAGTAAGTTTTATCAAATACGATCGAACGGCTAAAGTAATAAGACAATGGAGATCCAGACGTTTATATACATTAAAAGCCCTCTTTTCGACTCGACGTTACAGCTGAATTTCTTAATCAGTCCGAGACGCGTTCCGTAGAAAATTCCTTTTTCAAAAAAAAAAATCCCCAGATGTTCTACCTGCCGCTGGCGCTGTTCATCCCGCCGTCGCACTTCGTCGCCCACCACCAGTTCAACCTCATCTACCAGCTGTGGATCCACACGACGGTCATCGACGACCTTGGCCCGCTCGAGTGGATCTTCAACACGCCGAAGCACCATCGAGTCCATCACGGTGAGTGCAGTCCAGCGCGGAGATTAAACGCAGAGCGGCCGCCTCTAATTTGTACAAAGTCAAAGGAAGCGTCGGTGAGCCTTCTGCTCGCGGAAAACGGGGAATATGGCGCCTTCGTCTTCGTTTTCACTCGTGACTTTTCGAATCTTGTCTTTTTGGCGAGTTCGATCGAAGGATTTTCTTGTTTTTCTCGACGCCGAGGGGCAGTAAAGCTTAGTTTTCGGGTAATTAAAGTCCACGTACGCTGTGGATTTAAATGAGGAATGCTTGATTTTCGGATATGAAAATAGGTTTTTTTTGAGCAACTTTCACGTATAACTTTCATTAATAAACGGTAAAAAAGTTAAAAATTATAATAATAAGCTAATAATAAGTTTATCAAACTATAAACGACTTATCAGAAACCGCATTGAGAAGCCAGACAATTTTCTGCCGGGGTGGTTTATGTAAGAATGTAACGAGCGACAGAAAAATACTATTTTTCCGCGGTTCTGAAAAGATCCTTGAAAGCGAACGCAGAGCCGCGAGGCGCTTAATACTCGCGCGCGCGCGGAGACTTGCAAAATTTACTACCTACCCGCTCTCGAATCTCGTGTCGTGTCGAAGCTCCTTCAAAAAAAAAAAAAGCCAATTCTTCGTCTTTCAAAAGAATTCTCGGAGATAAAAGCCGCAGCCTCGCTGAATATCCTCCGCGACGTAACGAAAAAAAAAAAAGAAGCGTCAACAAATGCGTATCTCTCTGCACCTGCCAATTATGCAACGCGGCTTTTTGTCTCTCCTCTCGAGCACACACACACACACACACACACACACACATGCATATATATATGCGTTTCCGTAATCGAGTTCCTTGATACCTCATGCAAATAAAGAGCGACGTAGAGTCCGCTGACTGAGAGAGGCTACTCTCGCGGCTCGTGAATTATTAATCAAGCGGCGCATCGGTAGCCGCAACAATGAATTATCTCCTCTCCCGCGACGTGTCCCGAGACGCGAATGACGAATTGCCTGTCTTACGGTCGACGGAGAAAAACACGCTTCCTCGTCCCTCGACGTCAAGCCGATGATTGCGAGGATTCTTAACGGAGAGGAGCCGCGATTTTAGCCGATTTAACGAGCTGACCGAAGTAATTGGAGGGGAAATGAAGATGTCTGTTTTCTTGGCGTTTATGTAATTTCGATTCGCCGAGCCTCGGCTGAAAATATGTCGATTGCTTCTTGTACGCGTCGAAGAAATTCAATTTAAAATTGAAAATTCAATGCTCAAATTTTACAAATGATTTAACGTGGATTTTAAAAATTGTTTTTATTGCAGGTTGTAATTTGTATTGTTTGGACACTAATTACGGTGGCGTATTAATAATATGGGACCGAATTTTCGGTACTTTCGTCGAGGAGAGGCCTAAAGAAGAAATCATCTACGGTCTCGTAGTGAGTCCGCAAACCTATAATCCACTGTACTTGCAGGTAAATTCTAAGCCTTTTCAAGTATTTAAAAAATTTTTTCAGCTTTTAAATGTTCCGAGATTCGTTGGAATATTCATAAATTGAATGACGGGTTGTGAAAAAAAAAATTGCAGTATCTCTCATCAAACGGTAGCAATTCTTAATGAGATCTGTTTTCTTACTTAGGTAATGAAAAATTTATATTCATGATTAAGAACTTTGGCGCGAAATGATGAAATTCACCCAGGATTTTCGCGATACCATACGGAGTTCCAATAAATATTCCTTTTTTTTTCAGACTCCTATAATCGTTGATAAATTTTTATCTAAATGGATATGGGTTATTGATAAATTCATTAGAGGATGCAAATGCGACATTTCAATCTCAAAGCAACAAGATCATGTAATAATTTTTATCCTCTTCTAAAATTAGGATCTGTTAATGAACAGATAGGTAGAGATGAAATGATTTAGAAGCGTTCGACAATATTAAAAAAAAAAGAGAAAACATGAATTTTATGTAACGTTGGGAAATTGATCTTATACCAGATGCTTTGATCTGGCAAAAAATTAGATGTCATTCACAGCCATTATAGGAGTCGCTTCATTGAAAGCTTATAAGTAACTTGGTAATTGATTCCTTCATAAAATGATTTTTAAAGTAGAAACTTTAGTTGTGTCAATAAAAAATTAAAATATTTCAATTACCTAATATGTATACAGTTAATGTAAAAATAGAATTTTAAATTTTAGTTATAGAATCTCAATATTCAAAATCATCCCAACCAGATCTGATTTTATTTAATTTAACGAAAATAAATTCCAATTCACAAGTACTATAACAAGCCAAGCAACCCCGCATCACAAAAATCCTCTCTCTCTCTCTCTCTCTCTCAATCCTCCGTCCAGCTTGTCTTACCGAAAAAAAGGGGCTCGCAATTCCCGAGCGCGCGCGGGTCTTATAACTTTCCCTCCCCCCCTGTAACGAAATCTCTCAATCTCGCCTAAAGCGAAGCAATACATATCGCAATAATCCCGGCGTCTCCGTTGCCCTCTCTGCCTTCTCAGGTGTTCTACGCCTGCTCGATGATCGGCCGTAGCCTGCAGATGGGAAACCTGAGAGACAAGCTGGCGGTGTACTGGAAGGGCCCGAGCTGGCAGCCCGGCCTCCCGCGCCTCGGCCTCGACGAGTTCAAAGTGAACGTAAGTCGTGCGCGCACGAGCTATTTATCGCTTTTCCGACGAGGCCTTCGGATTTTGCGCCTTTTATTTATAGGGTGGAAAGGGGCGGAGCAGGCGAGCTTTCGAGCTTGCAAGCGGTTGCGCTGCAGGGGGTGAATCTAGTGCTGACCTTGTCTCCGTTAGTTTTTCGAGTTATAAAGTACGTCTCGAGAGGGTAGTTGTTTTGACTTCTAGTCGTATTTTATAAATTGGGGGATGAAGAACTATTGCCGAGTTAAAAGATACATTATATATATCCCAAGTGCAATGTATTTAAATGTGTTTTATTCCAAGAGTTTCTGTCGCTCGATTGCACAGCCTTTAAGTTTTATATAAGTTGCAGCTGTTTAATAATCTGTCATTAATTTTCAGTCAATAGATTCACTGCCAAGGCAAATTACAAGCTATGAAGTCATTATATTATGAAAATATGCAAAATAATTTCAGCTAATAACTTCGTAAATTATCTCTGTAAACATCTCATTCAATTCAGCTGACGTTAACGTCGCGCAACCAACATAACTCTCGTAACCTTTTTACCCATTCTTTTCAGCGATTTATAATTTCGCCGAAAAAAAAAATCGCGTCATCATCACAAAATTACGCAACGAAAATTCAATGAAAATTTAATGCCCGGCGTCCTTTAACTTCGTTAATATTGAAAAAAAACCAGGCAAAGCAGAAATTACTGTAATAACGAGCTTCATCTGCACTTCGTCGACGGGTTAAATTGCACTATTTTGCACATCAATGATTTTGCACATTCCTGCGAAGAAATAAAAATAGATTTTTATCAACTGTCGCTCTTTCGAGATGGTTTGAATGTAAATTAAATCAAAATATATCTTATTAAACGCTTTATTGAGCCGTTCAAAGTGACGGGGACAATTCATTAATCGTAATCGGCCAGTCCGTGACTAATTATTATCGCCGTGTAACGATATCTCATCGACTTGCTGTTCTTGTGGTCAGCTCTGCTCGTCGGCGGCGATGTAATGGCTGAAAACAAAACATAAATAAACCGGTTTTCCGTGGACATAACGTTTTCGCCATAGATGACTAGGCTTCGTCAATTTTTCTGTTTGCAAGTTTCTTGGTAGCGAATGCGAATATTAATAATGGGAAAGAAAGCAATAATTGGATAAAAAAGATTGAAACAATCCGTCCGGATTTTTCTCAATGAGAAAGAAAACATTTAAGAGCCATAATAATCCTTTCATACTGGCAAAATTTGACATTAAAAAATAATTTATTGTAATTAAAAAAATAATAATTCTGTCTTTACTGATTCTGTCCCACTCACTGACTATCGTGACACCGCCATTTCTTAGACTTCTTGGCCAAAAAAATGTTTCACATAAGCTTTGTAAACTAGAGTCAGCAGTAAAATTTTGGAATGTCAAATTCATTTTCGGAACGGTGACAAATCGTTGAAAAAAAACTAGGCCATTTATCCTGCCCCGTTCCTCTCGAATTCGAGCGCTTTTATAATCATCCTTCAAAAAACCGGACTCGACTTCGATCGCAGAATTAATTAACGAAAACGCCCTCGACGGCACACACTCGTACTTTTACAATATATCTCTCGAACAACTGTAAACGTGCGTAATCGCATCGCAATTCCTTTTTTTTTTTTATGTAACCGCGCGAGGTCGTAAATCTCGACTCGGCTGCGCGCGACGTCGCTGACTTTAGCGAAATCCAATCCGAATACGAGCGTTTTTCGTGCGGTAAATATATAAAGTGTATAGTAATTAACGGCGGTGTCGCTCAACGAGCAAATTACGGCCGCCGGAAAGCGGCTTTCGTTCGGAAAAATGCCGAGGGTTGCAATAAAGATATCGCATTGTTGTTGTTGTTGTTTTATATAATCGGCATTTAAATTTTAAACTCGGCTCCATTAGAATACATAAATAAAGCGACCGAATAATTGCGCGGCTTATCATCATAAATGCTTATTTCATACTTATATATATATTTCGTAGGTAATTGCCGATGTTACGCGATTTATGTAAACGAATAAAAATAAGTTAAATAATAGGAATCCTGTTCGTTCTATTTTTAGAGGGCTAAAGATAATACCGCGGCCGACTCGTTGCGTAAACACTGTTTAATCTGGAAAAAAAAAAAATTTTAGGTCACATCTCGGATTAAGTACGATCCGCGGATACCCACTTGGCAGTCTTGTTACATCGTGCTGCATTTTTGCCTTGTAATTTATACTCACCTCCAGCTCTACGATGAAAAAACCGTAAGTACAATGCGTTTGGCTCGCAGCTTCTAAAACTGTTTTCATTCTTATGTAATTTATAAATTCTATACTGGATCTTTTTCTGCACGTCGTGGCTTTTAATTGAGTTCATCTTGTAAATTAAAGGAGATTATTTGTAAGCTATTATTTTTTTTGTTTTATACCGCAGTAAAACATCATCTTGTCGCGGGAAATGCTTTTCACTTTTTGTTCAGTCTGGGAAATTTGTTACATATAATTAGTATATTAACGAACTTATCGAGACGAAATCGTATACATGTGTATTGACAACATTAAAGTTAAGACGGTCGATCCTACGTTTTTTTTTTTTTTTTTTTTTCAAGTCTTTCTTACGTTCCGAAAATTATAAGAAATTCATCCCAAGGGAACGAAATCATTCGAGTCTTTAAAAATGGCCCTCGCATTTCCAGGACTCTCACAGCCGGCACTCGATAGCGATGATAATAAACAACGTGTGCGCCTTGACGACGATCGGCCTGCTCTTCGACCGATCGTCGTTCGCGAGCCTGCTGGAGCTGTCGCGCTGCCTCGGCTACCTGTACTACCTGCGCGGCTCTCAGCACTCCCTCGTCGCCTGGCTGTACGTCGCCTCCTGCTGCCTCTGGCTCCACGACCTCTTCCGGGCGATCAGGTAGCCCGGCGAGAAACCGATGCCCCGTCGACGATCCGAGATTGTGTGCTCGGTCTCGTAGCCGCGGCGCCGACTCCGATCGGGAGGGAAGAGCCCGCCGGGCGCCCGTATCATCAGCTATCCTTTGACACGCCGCGAGCAAAGTTGCGCGACCACTCTGCCTTTGTAGGTAAGGAGGAGAGTTTTTGCTCGGAGCTCTTTCGGGAGTTTCGACAGCTCTGCGTATATAGAGATTTTTCTTTTAGAAAAGTCATCACCTGACAGAACTTCGTTACGAGCTCTACTTGTATATTGTTTGTTTGCAGATTAGAAAATGAATCGATCGAGTTGTTGGAACCTGATGGCAGAAAAACGTACAAATTTTGAACGCTTATAGTATTTAATGCGTTTACAGGGCCAGTAAGCATATCCTAACTCTATTGTCAAATAACTTAGATTTCAATATTAAACTCTAGTTTTTTTTTTTTTTTGAAACAAGAAAATATTTATATTTTTGCTACAAGTTTTATATATACAATTAACTCAACAATTAACAAACTCTATGAATATATTGTACCTTAGAATACGTCGATTACAAAACTATTTGTATGTCATTATCAGAGTTATGTAAACAACTCATAGTTAGTTGATCTAAATTCTCTTACCGAACGCGCGAATAAGCAAAGGCTTGCACTCTCAATCAGAGATGCGATTAATCGAAATGCAGCCATAATAAGATTTTTTAGAAAAAATCTGTATTGTTTTAGTTACCTTTTAATTAATTTATCTGTTATTTGTTCTAGATAATTATAATCGTTATATAATAATATTTCAAGATATTAGAGTAAAATAGACTCTGGTATAAAAGTAGGAACGTAACTGAAAGAATTTGATAAATCACTGATTATTATACAAGTTTCTTATAGTTTGTAGGAAGTTAAGAAAGCGGTAACAATAAAGTTTTGTATACAAATTTTAATAATATTTAAATAAATAATTAATTTATACTTTTTATTACATTCTCTATTAAGATTAAAACAATAACCAAAAAATGTAACGTATATATTTTACAAAGAAAACAAAATAATGTTCAAAATATGTAAATAATGTCGAAGGAACGGGGGATAAAAGGTACAGCAAAAGAAATGAAAGTAAAGCCTAATTTTGAAATGCTTATAAAACATGCCATTTTTAATACAGCACTATTATTATACAACTTGAGAACATACAAATAGCATTCCGAAAACATGACGATTTACAAACGCAATTCATAGTGTCGTATGAAACATTGAGAATAAAACGGCCAAGCGATTGGGAGCGACCCATATTTTTTTTTCTTTTTTCTTAATTAAGTGTGTGTTTCGTTTCCCTGCTCGTGTACTTTATTGAGTTTAAACCTTTATTTGAAATTTATTGTTATCGAGATCGTTCGCTGAAAATCCCTCGCCTAAAAAGAACGGGCAATACATCGAAAAATGATTATTGTACGGTACGTTACACTGTTTTTTTTTTCATTTTTTTTTAACATTTTTCTTTTTAATAACTGTTTCTCATCGCACTGTTTATATCGCGGATACAATAGTCTTCGGCTCGTTCGTTCCCCTCCTCCTTCTTTTCACAGCGGCGGCGGGAAGCGGTAACGTTTTATTTATTTAATTCTCCTTAATAATCAGCTTCGCGTCTAGATAATAACTGCACAAGCGCAAATGCATTATATAAACGAGTCTTATACACATACACGATATTTTCTTTTTTTTTTTCCTTCCTTCCTTCCTTTCGTATACGTCCAGTTTCATTCAGCGGTCAAATGAATAAAGAACGGCTCCGTTAAAAATTTCGGAAAGAGATCCTACTCTCTATACTCTCGTAAGTAATACTTTTTTCATTCCCGTTATCCCATTTATACATATATAAAATTTTACCACGTCTTAATTAGATCTTGAACACTTACGATCGACTCCACCCCCCATCTTCCTTCTTCATAAACTATATATTTCGCATCAATGAAACTGGAGGCGGCGCGTCGATGATAAATGAAGAAAAAACGAAAAGGATATTCCTATTAAAATCCTGAAACGCCTCGCGTTAAAATTTCCCGGGGTAAAAAGGAATCGCGTCTCTTCTCTTTCTCCCTCCGACTTAATTATTTAGCTTCTAGGGCTGCGTCGTTGATGCGCGCGATTCGGCGCGTCGACGCGTCAGTTCGACTGACGTATACTCTTTATTTTAGATAAGTTCGAGAATCCGCGCGCGGCTTTCGCCGCGAGAACGTAGCTTTTTTTTCTTCTATATTCACTGCATTTTTACCTCGTGGTCCATTATCTGAAAGAAAAAGAACGACGATGTCGGGTCAACTTTTGCGGCGCAACTATTGTAAGTATGAAATTTAGCTTTGTAAGTGCTTCTTATATGAACGTGTGTACAAGTCGATACTTTATATTATATCTTATAAATGAGTTCAAGTTAGCTAAATGTTTAAATATACTATTTGGAATATGTTTACATGTAATTCTTTTTTTATTAGTAATAATTTCTGTTTTTTAAGTAAGTTGTATAAAGTAATTAATGTGTATAAAGATACTAGTGACTGAATTGAATAATGTTGAGTATCAAATTGAATAAGCATTCACATGATAATTATTTGTAAGTTATTCCCTATAAATTAACTTTGTAATTTGCTTTCAGTGTATACAAGAATTTTTGTATTAATTTTTGTTTTGTAAAAATATTTTTTCAGATCTTGAAAAGAGCACTTTTTATTTGCCGGAACGTTGCTTTGTTTTATTAATAAAAAATTTTGACAGCAGAGTCCACTAGATTCAATCTCTCAACATTATTGAACTGTATAAATTGTTATTAGTCTTTTAATAGAAGTAACCAAAGCGACTTTCTAGCAACGAAGTCCATTAAATATTTCCTGCGAATTTATTAGTAGGTAATAAAAAAAAGGGGCAATATCTCACGATATCATATTTCGTTGAGCATCGAAAATCTAACTCTGACTGGTGCCGGGCTGCTTTCCCTTTCCCTCCTTGTCGGCGTCCTGCGATTCCAGCACAGGAAGCTCGAGGCTGTCGGAGGAGATCCGCCTGATGCCGCCGAACGGCCGCTCCTGCTCCTTCTCCGCGTCCTTGACGTTGTTGAGCGAGTCCGAGCTCAGCGACGGATAATCGAGGGTCGTCTTCAGCTCGAGGGAGTCCGAGCTACGGCACATGACGCTGTAGTTCCTGCCGCCGTTGCCCTCCAGCTCCAGGGAGTCCGTGCTCGTCTCCATTATGTTCGCCTCGATCGTCTCTCGCGTCGGCTCCGTGACTTTAATCCGATGGAAATGTTAAATTTTATTACGCAAACCGAGCCTATATATAATACTCACTCTGCGAAACGGTCATAATAGTATCCGAGGCGTAAACCATGATCGGCGCAGGCGGCTTGTCGGCCGAGTCCGTGAGCTCGATCTGCGAGACGTCCTCGGTGGTGTCGTCGTGTCTGTCGATCTTCTCGACGTTCGCCTGGGCCAGTCTGATGATCTCGTCGATCTCCTTTATCCTCTTCTCGTAGTCGTCGCTGCCCGACGTGCTGGGATTGAACGACCCGGCGGCGCTCTCCTGGCTCTCGGCCTTGGCTCTCGCGAGGCTCTCCAGCTTGTACCTGTTCTCCGGGCTCTCGTGATCCAGCAGGTCCTCCTCCTCCCGGGCTCTCAGCTCGATTAGATGCGCCTCCTTGCAGGCCTTCTCGAGGACCTCGAAGTCCTTCACCGACGAGAGGGAGATGTCGTCGCCGTGGCCGGACTTGCTCAGGTACCTCCGCGGCAGGCTGCCGTTGCTCGACGAGTCCTGGGAGCCGCTCTGCTGCTGCTCGCGCCTCTTGGCGTTCTCGAGCGCGACGGCGTTCTCGAGGCTCTCGAATTCCTGGAGGGAGCTGAGCGAGACGTTGTCGTGGTCGGTCGGCTTGAAGAAGCGCTTCGCGGTGAGGGAGTCGTAGTTGTCGGGAGTGCTGCCGAAGCTGCCGCGCATGCTGCCGATGCTGCCGATCGACTCCTTCTGGCTGCCGATGCTGCCGAATCGACTGCTGCCCGCCTCGAAGTCCGTCACCTCCTCCTCCTTTATGTCCTCGAGCGGGCCTCGCTCGTACTCGAGATCGTAGATGCGGTTCTCGTTCTGCTGGAACTGCATCTCTATCCACTTCTTGCCGCCCTCGTTGTACTGCTCGTCGTCGGAGTAGGACTGGGAGTACTGGTCGTCGCCGGACGCCTGGGGCGGGCTCTCCTCGGACTCGAAGTCGAAGAGGTCCGCCGTGCTGCGCGTCGAGGACGCTTGGCCTTTGTCCTCGGGCTTGTCGGTTATGAGGTTCTCCACCTCGCGGTCGTAGTTCTTGCTGCTCGTGTAAGACATCGAGCTGATGCGGATTCCCTTGCCTGTTTCGGAGACGTTGAATGATTAGTGGATTTTTATCTAAAATCTCTTGCTTAAACGTATTAGCTAGTTCAAATCAATAGAAAGACTCACCTTCAGAATCAAATTCTTCGGCCTCTCGACCGACTTCTTCGACCACGACGAAGTCATCAATCAAATCGGGCTTGTCGACCAGTTCAAAAGAATCGCTGTCGGGAGATTGGCGGTCCGTCTCTTTTTCAATGACGGTCTCCAGCGATACACCCGACATCGACGACGACGTCATGCTCAACTGCTGCTGCAGCGTCAGTCCGGAGCCTCTCTCGTTGCCCTCTGCGTTCTCGTCGTCGATACTGGACATCGGGGTGCACTTTGCCTCCAGGGAGTCCGGCTCGAACGAGCAGCTCTCGTCTTTTCGCTCGGCTGGCTCTGATAAACTGGAGGATGATTCGTCCACCGTCTCGCTTGGCTGCTTCGTGACTGCCTGACTAGTCTCAATTGGTTCGGCGCTTTCTTCTTTCTTGCCTTCCTCGATCTTCTGGCTGGAGGTGTCGATGGAATCTAAAGCGCTCGTTAGCAGTGGTGCTGTTTCCGCTGTCAGAGTTGAAGAATCGCTCGGCCTAGAGTCTACCTTCGCTCCCTCGCTTGACGATTCTGTGTTGATCTAAAAAAAGAAATGGAATCGAGGTTGTAGAAAAAATAATGGCGTTTGAAAAGGTAAAAGTTTAATTAAAACTCTTGACGCTCACCACTTCGCTGAAGATCATTTCGCTAGAACGTTTCATCATGCAAGGGACGTCCGGATCGAGGTCGAAAGATTTGCCTCCTTCATCCTCCGACGCGCAATTGGACGTCTTCATGTCGTCGTCCAGCGCGGTTTCCAAATTCTCGTCGATCTCGTCTTTATCCATATCGGGCTCGGACGCCATGAGCGTTTCCGATATTTCGCTGGTACTGTCTATGCTGCCCATCTGACCGGAGCTCAACGAGTTCAGAGACTTCATCGATTCTCTCGAGCTCAGTGTATTCAACGCGGTATGATAATCCTGCGAAGTGGCTTTCGAGGACGAGTGCTCGAAGGACATCATCGCCGTCTCGTATTCCGAGGAGCTGGGATGAGCCGCGGATTGCAGAGCTTCGACGTCGGAGGAGGTCGGTCGACTGCCGCTCTCGTACTCGCAGGAGTGGTAGTTGCTCTCGCCGCTGCTCGACACGTCGGCCTCGCTCTCGGAGGTGACGTGACGGTGCTGGCCGCGAGCCGGCTTCTGACGGCGTCGCGGCGCCGGCTGTGGTGGCTGCAGCGAGAACGTTTCGTCCTTGGCGGTACCCTCCGCGTCGGAGCCTGACCGGCTGACTGCTTTTGGAGACGAGGAGAACGACTCGAAGAGGTCCTTCGACTCCCGTTGGGAGCTTTTGTCGGACTCGCTCTCGACGATGATGGAAGTCTTGCTCAGATCCTTGTCGGACAGTTTCTTCTCCGCGGAGCTGCTTTCGGACGAGCTCTCCTCCTTGTCTCGGGCGACTTCTGCGTGTCGGCGAGGCTTGGCAATGGGGGAAGATGAGGAGGAAAGATTTTCAGCGTCGCTGACCTTCTCGAGGGAAGGTGCTTTGTAGAGGAACGGTAGCTCGTTGGGGATTGACTCGGGTTGGATTTTAAACTGGAACTCGGACGGCGAGTCTTTGATCTGAATGACCGTTTCGCTGTTTTCACTGAGCTCTTCTATGAGGTCTTGTTTCGCTGCTTCAAGGTTCTCTTTAACTTCGGCTATTTCTTTTTTTACGACTTGATCTAAAACTGTGATGGCGTATCTCGAGCTCATGTCGACGTTTTGAAAATCTTCCTTCTTTACTTTGTACGGACTGGTTTCTTGGTGCGATAAATGCGATTTGTCGCGTTTGTCTGATGTGCGCTTGTGATCATCCCAACCCTTGGATCTCAGGTCGGATTTTCCTTCCTTATGAAAGTCTGCTTTCGTTGGTTTTGGAGAACCCTTTTCTACGTGAGGCTCTTCGTGTTTTTTCGTTTCTTCTGGATCAAAAGTCTTATATGATAATAATTGAACATCGTCCTTCTTACCCTCAGCTTCAGTCTTTTTTTCTTCCATTTTAAGTAACATCTCAGAAGGTTCCGGTCGTTGTTCCAGATTGTCCAAGTCGTAAGAACACTTATCTTTCATGTCTTGCTTCTCTTCTGCGGATTTATCAAGAGTTTTAATTGTTCCTTTAGTTTTTTCTTCCAAATCTAATACCTTCTTGTGTGCTAACTTACTATCAACCACAGTGGATGTTTTCTCTTGTGCTTCTTTCTGAACATCTGAAGATTTTTTATCTCCAATATCACCTTTTGCTTTCAAATCTTTATCTTTTATATCTATAGTTTCTTGAAATTGCTCTTCATAAAGTTGCATTAATTCACTTCCCTTAGAATCACTAACAGTTTTACTCGACTTCAAGGGATCATCTAATCTCATAAACTGTTCTCCTTCTATAACATTAACTGCAGTTTTAGTTTCTAAAGGCATATCGGTGAACTTGAAACTTTCTTCGTGTTTAGCTTCAAAAAGCTGTTTTCCTTCAGCTTCATATTTTTCTTTATCATAATCAAAACTATCTTCGTCGTCATCTACTGTCATAAAATGAAAGGACCTTGCGGCCATTTCTTCTAATCTATCATCCGTCGGAGTTTTAGCTTCATACTCTCTTTGAAGCGTATCCATTAATTCTTGACAGCTAATATCTAATTTATTTTCAACCAATTCTTTCTCTATTTCTAAATCTTGTTCACTTACTGGAATCACAGTAAATTTCGGCTTCATAGCCAGTTTTACTAGCTCTGGTTCATCAAAAGAAGATGATTGAGTCTCTTCTATGCGTGGAATTTCAAACTGCTTTTTCACTCCACTGTCGATTGCTTGCTTCTGCTGTTGTTGTTGTTTTTGATACTCATCGAGTTCTTTATCAAATGCTTGTGATGGTTCTAGAGTTTCTGAAACTTCTATTTTTTCATCACCGATCATCCAGTCCACTGGCTTGATTTCTAATTCTTTGACTTTAAATCTTGGTGAGACTAGAGGTGGACTATCAATTTCAAATGAATCTCTTTCAGTTCTTCTTCTTATGGGGATTTTTTGCAAGCCAGAATCTTGTTTCTTCGCACTATCCTGCGGTAAAGAATAATCTATATTCGTCGTATCTTCTGAACACGTAGCTGAACTCACAGTAACATCTCGCTCTAAAGTTTCTAATGAATCAACAGCTGGACTCTCGTGCAAAATCTCTTCTTTTAGGGGAAAATCATGAGCGCCGGAGGAAAATTTCACTTCGTCAATCTCGATTGAAGAAACATCCATGGAATCTTGCCTGGACTGACTGTCATTTTCTGGTTCTAGAATTTCTAGAACTCGAGCTCCAGAAAGTTCTGATATAAATTTCCCTTCAACAATAGTTTTAGATCCTAATATATCTTGAACATTTGTCGTGGATGCCTTTTGTCGAGCATCATTTTCATCAAGTTCTTCAATTTGTTCGGACATACTACTCGCACTCATTGTTATATCTTTTTCTGGTAGTTTTGCCTGAGAAGATGATAAATGGAACGAAGAGGATTCATCTTTCGTTATATCTTCACTTATACTGACACTCGAACTGTCATGAGGTAACCCAGACTCAAGTGGATCTTCCAGAATTTTTGAGACATCTCTTTCTGATTCAATCGACTTCCTCATAATGCTTTCAAATTTCCTAGTTAAATCATCTGCGAGCTCATCGTGAAAAACTTCAGATTCTAAAGTTCCACTTTCTGGGGATAATATTTTTTTCTGCTCTAAACCAAAGGAACTTGTACCAGCTACTTTATCAGATTCAGCAATCATTTTTGAAGCATCTTTTGTCGTTGTATCTATTTTCGATTTTATATCTTCTTTAACATCAAACGTTTTTGAACTATCTGTAACGTGTTCTTGGAAAGTAGATTTTTCTACTATTTTTCCAAGATCATCTTTCTTTAACGTTGGATCCTGAAGATCTTTCTCTAACTTAACGCGAGCTCCCACCGCACTATCTTTTAATGTCTGCGCAGTTTCCTCGGTTGTAACAATTTTTTTATCATCTTCTACAGATCTACTTTTAATACTATGTTCAGTATCTTTGTCCATTTGTAAAGCTGAAGCTTCAACAGTTTCAAAATCATCAGTTAACTTTATTAATGTTTTCTGCGTATTACTTAAAGATGTCTCTTTAATTTTACTCTCCTTTTCTTCAACTTTTTCGTCGGACGAATGTTTCGTTAAATGTGAGCCTGAGGTTTCTTTCTTTTGAACATCTTCCTTTTCTTCGTGAGCAATAATTTTTTGATCTCCCGTATCTATTTCTGATGATTTCACTTCTTTTTTCTCTAACGACGTTGTAGCTTTGTGGTCGACTTTTGATGTGACTACACTACCGGTTGTCACAAAGTCAGCATTTTTTAAGGCACTCGTATCTTCCAAAAGCTTTAAGGCCTCTCTTGGATCCCCAGTAAATGTTCCTGAAAACACTTGAGATTCACTTCTCTGCTTTCTCGTTCGTTCTTCATATTCTTGAGTTGTCACTTCTTCACTCTTTTGTCTTTTGGTCACTGTAACTGTTTCAAATCCTTTTTTTGCATGGGCTTCTTTCTTTCCAAATTTATCTGTAGTTTTCGGTGAAGATATATCGCTCTTTGAACTTGATGATGTAGAATCAGAACTCTTTGATGTTCCTGCACGTTTTATTACAGGTTTAGGTGATTCATCTTTAGAATCTCGACGTTTTGCAATTGTGGATTTTGGTAATTCTTCCTTTGATTTTTCTCTTTTCGGAGTAATTTTGGAAGAGGAGTCCGGAGTTTTTCTAGCACTTGATTTGGGAGATTCTTCTTTGGAGTCGCGTCGTTTAACGGCATATTTAGATGGTAATTCTTCTTTTGATCCTTCTCGTTTAGGTTTTGGAGATTCTTCTTTGGAGTCACGTCGTTTAACGGCATATTTAGATGGTAACTCTTCTTTTGATCCTTCCCGTTTAGGTTTTGGAGATTCTTCTTTGGAGTCACGTCGTTTAACGGCATATTTAGATGGTAATTCTTCTTTTGATCCTTCTCGTTTAGGTACTGTTTTCGTTGTAGTATCAGTTTTTTTAACAGTCGGTTTTGGAGATTGTTCTCCCTTTGAATCTTGACGTTTTAAAGACGATTTTGCTGATATGTCATCTTTTGATTTTTCTCTTTTCGGAGCTACCTTAGAAGAAATATCTTCCTTAGATTTTTGCCTCTGTGCAAAGGTTGATTTTGGGATTTCATCTTTAGATTTTTCACGTTTCGGTAAAACTTTTTTTCCAGCTATATCTTCTTTAGTTTTTTCCCTCTTAGGAGCTGAACTAGAAGGTAGCTCATCCTTCGACTTCTGACGCGTTGGAGGTGACTTAAGATGGAACTCTTCCTTTGATGCTTCTCTCCTAGGTATCGTAGACTTAATATCTCCTTTGGATGTTTCACGCTTTATACTGGGTGGAGAATCTTTAGATTTGATAGAAAATTCCTCTTTTGATGGGGTTCTCCGAGGTATCATTGATTTAGGAATCTCCCCGATAGACTTCTCGCGTTTAGGACCAACTCGTTCTGACGGTGGAGATCTGATAGAAAATTCTTCCTTTGACGGAGTTCTTCTAGGTATCATAGATTTTGGAATTTCGCCAATAGATTTTTCACGCTTTGGACCAGCAATAGAAGTATCTTTAGTTTTACCATTTGTAGGAGGCGATTTTATAGAAAATTCTTCCTTTGAAGGTGTCCTTCGTGGAATCATTGACTTTGGAATTTCTCCGACTGATTTTTCTCGCTTTGGAGCACTAGGCGGGCTTCCTTTAGATGTATCTGTTGGAGGAGATTTTATAGAAAATTCTTCCTTCGATGGAGTTCTTCGAGGTATCATTGACTTTGGAATTTCCCCAATAGATTTTTCCCGCTTTGGAGCACTAGGCGGGCTTCCTTTAGGTACATCTGTTGGAGGAGATTTTACAGAAAATTCTTCCTTCGAAGGTGTCCTTCGAGGTATCATTGATTTCGGTATTTCAGGAATAGATTTTTCTCTTACTGGTCCAGCAGGTGGCACATCTTTTGGTTTATCATCTTTATGCGATAATATAATATGAAATTCCTCTTTCGATTTTTCTTTTACTGGTCCAGCAGGCGGTATATCTTTGGGTTTATCATCTTTAGGCGGTGATTTAATAGAAAATTCCTCTTTCGATTTTTCCCGCACAGGAATCATTGATTTCGGTATTTCAGGAATTGACTTCTCTCTTACGGGACCTGCAGGTGGTACATCTGTTGGTTTATCATCTTTGTGCGCTGATTTAATATGCAATTCCTCTTTCGATTTTTCTCTTGCTGGTAGCATGGATTTTGGTATATCAGGAATAGATTTTTCTTTTACCGGCCCCGTAGGTGGTACCTCTTTTGATTTATCATCTGTAGACGGTGATTTAATAGAAAACTCCTCTTTCGATTTTTCTCTGACAGGGATCATTGACTTCGGTATTTCAGGAATTGACTTCTCTCTTACTGGACCAGCAGGTAGTGTATCTTTTGGTTTATCATCTTTGGGTAGAGATTTTACGGTGAATTCTTCCTTCGATTTTTCTCTCATAGGAATCATCGATTTCGGTATTTCAGGAATTGACTTCTCTCTCACCGGCCCCACAGGTTGCACATTTTTCGACGTATCATCTTTAGATGTGGGCTTTACTGAGAAATCTTCTTTAGATTTTTCTCTTACTGGTATCATCGACTTTGGTATCTCTGGAATTGATTTTTCTCTTACTGGTCCTGCGGGTGGTATATCTTTTGGTTTGTCATCTTTAAGTGGTAACGTAGACTTTGGTATGTCAGGAATAGATTTTTCTCTTACGGGACCTGCAGGTATTGTATCTTTTGACTTGTCATCTTTAAGTGGTGATTTTATTGAGAACTCTTCTTTTGACTTTTCCCTTACTGGTATCATAGACTTTGGTATTTCAGGAATTGATTTCTCTCTTACGAGGCCTGCAGGTGGCATATCTTTTGATTTATCATCTTTAGGCGGTGATTTCATAGAAAATTCCTCTTTCGATTTTTCTCTCACGGGAATCATCGATTTGGGTATTTCAGGAATTGATTTCTCTCTCACTGGCCCTACAGGTGGCGCATCTTTAGTCGTATCATCTTTAGGCGTAGGCTTTACTTTTAAATCGTCTTTAGACTTTTCCCTTACTGGTAACATAGACTTTGGTATTTCTGGAATAGATTTTTCTCTTACCGGGCCTGCTGGTAATGCATCTTTTGACTTATCGTCTTTAGGTGGCGATTTTACAGAAAATTCTTCCTTCGACTTTTCTCTCGTAGGAATCATCGATTTCGGTATTTCAGGAATTGATTTCTCTCGCATTGGTCCTGATGGCTGTACATCTTTCACCTTATCCTCTTTAGCTGAAGATTTAAGAGTAAATTCTTCTTTTGACTTTTCTTTAACAGGTATCATCGATTTTGGGATTTCAGATATTGATTTTTCTCGTGGAGGTCCGGCTGGTGGTGTATCTTTCGGTTTGCCATCATCAAGTGAAGACTTTATGGAGAACTCTTCTTTTTGTGAGCTAGGTTTTAGTTTTTCAACTACTTCTTGTGCTTCTAATACTCCTGACACTTGTTGAACTTTAGCAATGTCCGTATCCCCCGGTAATGGTGTTGCAGATTTGGTTGTTAAATCAACGCCTCCTTTTTCTTTATCTTCCTGTTTTGTCACTGATTTTGGTAAATCTTTTCCTTTAGGATCTTTCTTTTCTGGTTCTTTCGATGACTCAGCAGTAATGAATTTTTCTTGTGATGTTTGTTTTACAGTATAATGCACTGATGTAGTGATAGTTACAGTTTCTGTTTTCTTAACGTCAGAAAATGCTAAGGTAGTTGCACTTTCCTCGTGTCCAATGTGCGTATCTTTTAAGATAGCATCTTTTGGGAGAGGAGGTATTGATGGTTTCTCCTCTTTTGGTGGTGATTTTACCGAAAACTCATCTTTAGACTTTTGCCTGAGTGGTATATGTGATTTAGGTATTTCATCTTTAGATTTTTCTCTCTTAGGTGGCGAAGGTGATTTAACGTCCTTCTTTTCAGTTTTCGGTGGAGATTTTACAGGTACATCTTCCTTTGATTTTTCTTTTTTAGAAATTAACGACTTTGGAGCTTCTTTTTTTGGTATCGTTTTTTCAGGTGATGTTTCTTTGGATTTATCAACTTTTGGTTGAGCTTTAGGAGATCCAGCCTTTTCCGCTTTGGGAGAAAACTTTGAAAGGTAATCAGATTTTTTAGGAGGTGATTTTGAATAAGGTTCTTCTTTTTTATCTCTTTTAGGTGGCGATTTAGAAAGGGGCTCTTCCTTTGACTTTTGCTTAGAAGGAATCGATTTAGGCGAAGATTCTTCTTTCGACTTTTGTTTGGATACAGTTGCTTTTGGCGACGTTTCCTCTTTTGCTTTAGGAGACTTTACAGCTGTAACAGGTGATTTCGATTCGGCACCCTTTTGCTGCTTAGTGACATTTTCTTGCATTTTAGTTGCCTTTGCTTTGCTTTCTTTATCAGAATCAACTTTCGCAGGCGTTTTCGTTTTCGCGTCTACTTTATCTGTTTTTTTAGTCTCTGGAATATCAACTTTACTCTTTGCAGTTAGCTTTTCTTCGACTTTAATACTTGTCTTCTTTTCACTATCTTTCTTTTCGTGTTCAAGTTTCGTTTCCTTTTCTTCTTTTGAATCTTGCTTCTTACCAAATAAATCTTTTCCATCTTTACTTTTCCGTTTTTCGTCTTTTTTGTCTTCATGCGCAGCCTCTTTTCTTCCAAACAAGTCTTTCTCGTCTTTACTTTTCCTCCGTGCGTCTTTCTTTGGCAAATCTTCTTTTTCTTTACTTTCTTTAATACCAAGTTTCAAATCAAGCAATCCCTTCTCTTCTTTAGTTTTCCGCTTTTCGCCTTTCTCTGTAACGTCATCCTTCTTCTCAGTTTTTCTTTCCTCCCACGTTTTAACCTCGACTTTATCTGGTTTGATGCCCATTTCCTGCTTGACTCTCTCCTCAATCAATCTTTCCGTTTCTTCGAAAGCTTCTAGTGACCTATCATCTTCACTTGACATAGAAATACCTGACAATCTAGCTGCGGCAACTCTAGCAGATTCCGATGACGACTGGCTCTTGAGTGAGCCTCTCGCCGCAGACGTTTCCTTCTGTATCTGCTCTTCGAAGTAGTGCGCCTTTTCCGCAACGGTACACTCGGACATATCGACTGTTGGACCGGCGTCCATTGGACTTCCGGGACCGATTTCAGCTTCACTGCGTTCTTGTACTTCACTCAAACATTCGCTGTCGCTATCGTGGTAAGTCAATTGAGAAGTGTGAGACACTTCGGATTCGCTCCGTTGGAAACTTTCGCGTTTACTTCGCGCCATATCCTCCCAGAAGCGGCGCTTCTCCGAATAAGTTTTCTTCTCGACAGCCGGTGGCGAAAGCTGATCATCTTGTGCGGAATAACTAGCGTCTACTAATTCTTTTTGAGCTAGCAGACTACCAACAGCATCTAAAACAAGCAAAAAGAAGTTCATCATTCTGTTATATTGCATTACTGTTTCACATGCCACTTTTTTTATTTAATGTCCTAATGCGAATGTTTTTACTTGCAATTTCTTACGAAGAAAGAGATGTGCGCTTCTACCTAATGGCATGTAAACTAAGTTCTAATTATGAGGCTATCAAATTGTTATTAAACAATAGTTTGCTAATATGAAAAATGTATGAAGTTTATGACATTCTCTAATCTGACAAACTCTAACTTCTAATGACCGTATTCTCCTGTTACAGTTTATGATTCAATTTGGCATTTTTGAAATAAGAATCTCTCAATTATTTTCAGCACAATCTCCTTTATTTCGTTTAAGAAGTTTTTTTACATGTAAAGTAACATTTGTTGATTGGCTGCATTGACGGCTGCAAGCTCACAAAAATCCTCCGTAAAACGCGTCTCGGAGGAGGTTCAGAAGCAGTAAAGCAGCATTTATTTATTCTCGATTTATATAAGTATTAAGTAGCATACAAGCGATATTTTTACAATAAATATATTCATATGCATTTTTATTGTATATACATTTACGTTCCGATAAAACATATTTCTTGAATAAAGATTTAACAATAGTTATAATCTGTGTATAATTACTCAACATGTATAATATATTGTTTTAAATTGTGTTAGTTCTTGTACATTTTGAAGTTCAGATATCCATAAAAAGTCACTTCTTATTTACCGGTGAACGAATATGTTAAAATATGTCTCGTGATACAATTATAACAATATTTATTTGATTTAGTAACGATGCGTGAAATGCGGATACTTTTAATAAAACTTATTGTGTTTAGTATCCCATTTTGTTGCCTCTGATAATATCGAGGATGGCAGTTTTGTCTGCAAGCAACAGAAAGATATAAAGAAACTTTAGTGGGATCCGAAACATACGGAGAACTACATTTCTCGTTACTTTTCCATTCTACTCTTTGATCGATCGATAGTCAACGTATTGAAGGTCAAAATTCTACGATTTGCTGCTTGCCTAATATTTTATTAAAAATGCTAACAGAGGAACGTGCGCTCAAGAGGAGACCGCGTTGTCTTGCAAGTAAATGATTCAATTAAAAAGTGAAAAATTATTATTTTTGTTTAAAAAAATAAATTAACTGAATTTCATTAACACGTGTATTTTGATTTCATTCAATATTTTCAGAAATACTCAAAATGAGCTCCTAATAAATTTAGTTTTTTAAATAAAAATGCACAATAGCTGGACATTGAATTTCAAGTCATTTTGTTTTGTACTTTAAATGTCTAATTTTAATATTTTTTCGAGAATGCTAAAAGTTTTTAATATACTAATAAAACATTGTTAATCAGTAATTTATGCTTAGATCTATAGAAAAGAAATGACTTAAATCTCCTTTTAACAATTTGATAATTTCATTTAAGAAATTGACTAATAAACCTTACAAACAAGTAACTTTCTAAAACCTGTTAAAGTCATTCAAGTCTAGGAATAAAGATCTTTGTAATAAGACGTTGTAAAAATTTTTTGAAAATTTAACACTCAACATTTTTTTTTTTTTAATTAAACATGATTTCTGTATCCAGATACATTTTATTTCTTGATTTACAGAAAAATACACAACATTTTTCACGATGTTGCTCTCATTCTTTATCGATCTTCTAAAGAACCAAGTAGTTCAACTACTCAACCGGACACCTGCCATCATAAAACCTTCGGATCCCAAAGCGCATAAGCAAGACCAACAGGTATATAAATTGAAAAAATCTCTTCTCAAATGCGCCGAATCTCATCGTCTACTCGAAGTCTTCCATATCGGTGTGACTGTCGCTGATTCCATCCTCGGGATCCTGAACCGTCAACAACTGTTCCGTCTTGCTGACGTTCTTCATGACTATCTGCGAGGCCGACAAGACGTCAAAGTCCTCGTAGGAATCGCGAAATCCACAGGCACCTTCGGTTTCGTCCTCCTCGTCGGAAGCTTCCATGTCCTCGCTGTCGGTCGTCGGCATAACGATAATGTCCGGCGTTTCTGCCGGCGGTTTCGATTCATCTATGGACATCTGGTTTCTGATCTCGATGGAGAAGGGACCGTCACCTTCCTTGGTGGTGATTGTCTCGCCATTGAATTCGCAGAGGATGTCGGACCTCGCCTTGACGTAAATCGGCGTCTGCACCACTTCCTCCTCGTCGTTGGACATGTCCTCGAGATCGGTTTCGCCCTGATGTTGATTCTCAGCGACGGTGAGGCTTCCCGACTTGCGTTTTGGCCTCTGGCACGCATCGTTATCCTCCGGCTCCGATGTATAAATCTCGTCCACGTCCGTATGGTTACCCAAGAAGCTGTTCCGTCGCTCTCCGCCGTAAGAGGAATCATCGCTTCCGTCGACCGTCACCGAAATAAGAGGATTCAGAAGATTGTTCTCGGCCGCCGGTTTCGGCAGCTTGGCGCAGTGATTCGGCGTGGCGACTCGCGAGACGAGCAGTTCGCCCTCGGAATCAGTATCGGAGAAATGGAGCGAGGTGTTATTGATCATGGCATTGAGACGACGCCGAGTGGACCTTGCCTTGCGCTTCGTCTTGGTGCCGGTCGAGTTCGCTTCGTTTTTCTCGCTGAGAAGTTTGATGGTAGGGATCTTGCACTCGCCGTTGACTGCCTGATCGGCGCCCACCTTGCAGTCGATCTGCTTGAGATTGTCGAGTTCGTTCGTCGTGTTCTCGCTGGCGAGCTCCATGACGGCTGAGTTCACTGACGCTGCGCTCGTGCCTGCTTCTTTAGCTTGGGTTTGCGCTTGCGAACGTAAGCCGCTGGCGGCTCTAGCTATCTCGCACTCGGTAGGGTTTTATTAGGGGAGTAACTAAAAGAACCTGAAAAAACCAAAATAAAAAGGAGGATTGAAAAACCGGGGATTATCAGTGGATGGTTCGTTGTTTTTGTGATTAGAACTCTCGATGATGGAAAGTCTGTTGTGTTCGTTAATAAAACGTTGAAGTGAGGGTTAGTGAAGAAACGTAAAAGTGCAGATGTGGTCAAATTAATATTAGCAAAAAAACATAAGTATTTGTTAAGGGATTGAAAATTAAACACCAGGAAATTCAGTCGACTGCTTCTTTTACGCAAGAAGTTGATGGTATAGAGAAGTACATCTTGAAAAATAAACATTATACATTCATTGCAATGTTCACTATTCGTGCTGTTTTAATTTTAATTAATATGTACTACTTTGAAATTAAGAGCAATGACTTGTTTGAGCTATTTATATATACTATAAACTAAGAACTTTCTTTCGAATTATTCGAATCTTTTGAAGTATTTTATAATTGATCGACTATTCAAATAAAATTAAAAGATCATTTTGAATTTCAAGATCTCTTTTAAAAATTTAAATAATTTTGACAAAATAATCGCAGATAAACAAGGTTAAAATTTCCTTAGATTCATAAAATGCACTTGTTCTAAAAGCAACTTCGTTAGCGTAATGATAGAAATAAACAAAAAAAAAATTCGAGTATAGATGAGAAAATGAAAACTGCACTCACTGTTCCCGTGCGTTCGACACAAATGACAGAATCCAACTGACTAACGTTTAGAAAACTGACTTCTAAAGGGTAGGACGGTCAACTTGTACTTAGAGCTTGTAAAGAGGAACTGGGTTGGTCTGGTCGAGGGTCAGTCGGTAACTACAAAGCCAGTGCCGGAACCTTGTGAGAATTTGTTGATGCTCTTACGTGTAATTGAATTATATGAAGCCTTATATGCCTTGCCGCCTAAGCCATAAGAGGATTAGCATTTTTCTCCAAACGAAAAAAAATAAGGGAAAGAGGAATAACAAATGGATGTCCATTCACTCGCACACGCATTCGATGAGTAATTGCGTATTTGGCTGATTCGACTTTGCCGCCGAGGATGCGTTGTTTTTTTTTTTTTTTTTTTTTTTTTTTTTTAGATTATATACAAAGGTCAATTTTTCTCATTCATCTATTGTTAATGTTTGTCTTTTTAGTTTCTCGCTTTTAAGTATGATGATTTTCCATATAATGAAAAACAAAATGCGT